>JAHWFO010043354.1:2128714-2199957 GCA_023313115.1 Rhysida immarginata
ATTTTAGCACCAGCAGATGCCCCCTCGAAAATAATCAACTTTGGATTATACGCATTTTTTCGTGTGAAGCTTATTTTTCGAGTTATTCTGCTTTGTCAACTTAAAATTTACACCCTGTATAGCCGATGACTAGTATAAATAGATCCCCTGAGGTCGCCATCTGGTTTCTGATAGTACAGAGGTCCCCTTATCTTTTTTGGGACTCCTCCCGGATGACTAACATGATACGATGAGCCACCAGATGGCGTGAGCTCTCCCGTCACGTATAGTTGGCGTAATTACATCTTTAAATATACAATTACAATCAAATCCATGTCTTAATATTGTCAAATGTCAATTGACCTTACCGTCTTGTAAGTATTTATAAAATGAGTATACTCTTCTACATCCCTCATACTACATGCATTTTGACCAAAATAAACGTTTAATATAATTATAAGTCGTTAATTATTCAAAATGAGATAATTTAATCAACATTGAAATATTATTTACATTCAAACTTTCATATATTGAAACTTTTGGAAAACAAAATGCCTGATTAAAGGATTATTTCGATAAAATAATTTATGCATTTTATTATTTGGTTATAGTATTGAGATTCGAACTAATCTTCAGAATTCAAAATCTTGCGTGCCCCGTACACTATATCATACTAAGATAAGCTAACTTTTATGCTATTGAGTTCATACCCCACTCATAGGTTCTACATTCTCAAATACTTATTATATTAACATTCACTCTTACATTAATTGCGGGAACACTAATTGCAGTTACCTCCTCTATATGATTTACAATCTGAATAGGATTAGAGCTAAATTTAATATCAATAATTTCTATTTTAGCTTTCAATTCTAAAAATGACACATCAATAAAGTATTTTATAACACAGGCTCTAGCATCATCTATGCTCCTGATTTGAAATATCATAATTCTGTCCCGTTTTGTCTATGTCCCGTCTTGCCTATGTCCCGTTGTGTCATTGTCCGTTTTTGTCACCGTCCCGTTTTGTCACTGTCCCTTTTTGTCACCGTCCCGTTCCGTCCTTTCCCGTTTTGTCTGTCCCGTTCTGTCTTGTCCCGTTCTGTCTGGTCCCGTGTAAGGATTTTTGGTATATCAGCGAATTTTCTCTTCCACTGATGAAAGCCAATTGGTGGTACCTTTGAATGCGAAGCCGCTCCAAACCATGACAGAACCACCTCTTTGTTGTATTGAGTAAAAGGTCTTCGGTTCCTGTGGTAGGTCATGCCTGTATGATGCCCACCCATCAGGACCATCCAAGTTCCACTTCTTTTCATCACTGAACAACACCGACATGCATTCGTCTTTCCAGGCCTGAGTTCTTGTGCCCAGCGTAGTCTGTCTTGAATGTGCTTGGCAGTCAGAGGCGGTTTCTTCATCATTTTTTATAGACAACATGCCTACTCCCAATTAGCCCCCGGTGAACAGTGTCTTTTATTATGTTCAACCCAGTCACGTTTTGTATCTGGGACAAGCATATTTTCGACTAATCGTTCCTGGTTGCTTGAATTTCTGGAACGCTTTCTGCTCATTACGTAAGCGATCCAGTAGTTGTATTGATATCATTGGCAAGGAGATTACACGGGATTACACATGTTTCTGCTTAATCTTACCTGAAAATAATTCTAAAGTTTAAAAATGCCATCATCCTCATTTTTCTGAGTAAGCAGATCTTAAATCCCTCTCCACCATCTTTCTCTATCTTATGCTCTTCTTTATATATAAAGTAAAAAATGTAGCGACCGATATTTTAGGTACATTTTAAGTCTAGTAAAAATAAATAAACCAAAGAACAGAAGTAAAATAAATACTGGACGAGGTCAAAAATCCTAACACCGAGTTGAGTTAGTGAAGAAAATCATTGTTGCTACGATAGTCAACAATACGTTAACAATCGAGCAATAATCATTTCTTTACCAACTCAACCAACACTTCCTTGAAAGAAAACCTCACAACTGAAACGTCACATATTGTTACATCATCATAATTCGACCATTGTTGATCGTATTTCTACCAATAGTAAGCCCTAAATTTGGTCGACTTATGATGATGTAACAATGTATGACTTTTCAGTTGTGAGGCTTTCTTTCTAGGAGGTGTTGACTCAACTCGATATTTGCACTTTTGACCTCGCCCATTAAAATTTCTTCGAAATATTGGTAATAATAGCCTTCCATCGCACTTGCATATACTAATCTGGCACTGCTCTTTCCATTTCCTTCAATTTTAGCCATTTTCGCAAAGATTTTAATCAGCAAGATAACAATCCTCGCTCTTGTAGCATGCATTACTATTACAAGTGGGCTCCGTAACGGCGGTCGAGTCAGCTCTAGTAGCTATAGTTCGCAGGCCTTCTCTCTAGGAGGTGTTGGCTTGAAGCGCACGCCAGAACTGAAAAGTCACATGACCATTGTTGTCTGAGCAACAATTTTTATCAAACTATAAATAAAATCTTGTAAACATTCCAAGGAGGACCTTTAACATTGAAGCAGAAATACATTTATACGTTTATTAAAAAGAAATTAATTCTCCCCCCCCCCCCGCCTCCCGAGTAGGATAAGGCAAGTCATCTATTTTTACCTCTTTATCTGCACTTTTTACCTCTCCCCAAGTTTTTTTTTTTAATCAATAAATTTATTTTCTCGAACATAATATCTAAAAACTATAAAAAAATCTCGTATTTTCTTTCCTTTCTCATCATTTCCGAACGTATGATATATCACATGCCATATGTTACCATAGTTTTAAGGACCAAGTGATTGCCACCCCCGCAAATCCGATCCCACTGGAACAATTGGGCCTAAACTTCCTAGTAGTGTAGATCTTGCCTAGAGGAATCTGGATACAGGATTTTACGCCTTTACGTACCTAAATAGCACTTAGATATGTTGCCCTCTCTGAATCCCACCCCCGTATTTCCGACCCCCGTATACAAATCAAAACCAAACTAAATAGTGCAGAAGGACATGCCCATAGTAAGCTACATTCCGAATTTCAACCTTCTACCTCAAAAACGTAGAAATTATGAAGAGGATGGACTGACATTATAAAACCAATAAGTAGCTCCATTCTTATTCTACTTACGAGGGTCAGTCAAATGAAAACCGGAAATATTTTTTAAGCTCTTTTATTACAGACAGAGTTGGTACACCATTTTTCAATGTAGTACCCATCTTTTCGATGCATTCCGCTATCGTTTCGGGAAGGCATGGATACCTCGGGAAAAAAAAAATTATATAATGAAGATCTTCCTTATACCGAATTTCACTCCTTTATATGCATAAATACACCTACCTTAGTGGGCTAATCAAAACCAAACTAAATAGTGAAGGTGCACATGCCCACAGTAAGCTACATTCCGAACTTCAGCCTTCTACCTCAAAAAAATGTGGAAATGATGAAGGGTGATTCAAATCGTGTGTAAAATAAAACCAATAAGTAGCTCCATTTTCCCGCTAATTAATAAGCTTATAAATTATGAGCACTTGAGCAATCGTGCGTCGACAAAGCGATTTCACGTGCGAACGCCGATGTCAATAATTCTTAAAAGATGAACAGAAAGTAGCAATGTATTCCTTCTTGACAAATCGATTGTTATATGACATGCCAGTATCTTTGAATTCTTTACACTCACTGTTTAAGCACGTGAATTCGACTTGAAGGGGTCCACGAAAAATTCTGAAAAGTTGATACGGCCGAGCTAAGACTTTGATGGTCATATTTCTGAAAACAGAATTTAAAAAAGTTAATCCGTTTTCAAGTTATCGTGCAAACGGCGGACTGCCGGCCGGATAAACGTACAGACCAAGGGCGCATTCTTATAAGTAGCTTTTATGCTAAAGCTCCTAATAAAGGAGTTCGTTACACGAAACAATTTGAATGTGCGAGCTTTGCAACAATATGAATTGAATTTGAAACTAATTACCGCGCAAACTAAGCGCGGATAAAATTTTGTTTAAAAATACACAATAATTTAGCAACTCCATTCTGTTTTGGAATGCACTCTATATCAAGTACACATAATACAAAAAGATACAGAGAAGTTGTACATATTATATTAAAAACTTTGATAAACACCTAACAAGCGAAAACAATAAAGTTACAACAAATTTAATACTTACATTAAAGTATTGTACAATGCTTATCAAAGATTTAATGACTTTAATCTAAATCAAATCAAAGGCAAAAATTAAGAAAAAAAAATTACCTTAAAACAAAAAAAAAAATGTTTTTTCTATCACTTCTCATAGTTTAAAAATAACTTTTTCAAATCAATATATTGTACTCTTCTTTATAAAATTACATGTACTACGATTTATTATCCATCTAGAATTGAGTTCAAAATTTTAGGAATATCGCTAATATTTTTATAATTTAAATTATTTATTTCTGAAATTATCATTGTTATTATTATTATTAATAATTTGTTTTTTGAAGTGACTGAATTGTTTTAAATGCCATAGAAAATCTGTAGGTTGTAATTCCATATCATATTTGGGATTCAAAAACTGCAATATTGAGATGAGAAAATTGAATATAAAATATGAATATAGCATTTATATAATAGTTATCATCATTTTCTTGACATTTCTTGTAACAGCATCAGACAAAAAAAAATATTAGTGTGGAAGTTAGTTGGAGGTTTGTACTTTTGTACTCTTTTGCATATTCATTGTGGGAGCTTGTGTCCTACCCTCAAATAACAACATAGACTCGATTTATTGATTTTCAAATGCTATTGTATATAATTCTTACATTGGATAGAAATCTTACCTGAAAATAATTCTAAAGTTTAAAAAAATGCCATCATCTTCACTTTTCTGATTAAGCAGATCTTAAATCCCTCTCCACCATCTTTCTCTATCTTATGCTCTTCTTTATACATAAAGTAAAAAAATGTAGCGACCGATATTTTAAGTACATTTTAAGTCTAGTAAAAATAAATCAAACAAAGAACAGAAGTAAAATAAATAAATAAATAAATAAATTTCTATTCTTATCGTAGATCATCAATAATGTTGATGAATGTGAATCGTTCTACAAACCTTTCTAGAATCTATATATATACACTCATTCATTCATTCATTCATCACGAAATCTCCAAACTATGAAGTCTACAAACTTGAAATTTGGCAGGTGTATTTCTCTTGTTCTAGGTGCTCGCTAAGAAAGGATCTTATATTTTCTTTCTTCCTTCCCATTGTAGTTTATTTTTAAAATTCAATTTACCTGGATGGGTTTCTTACCAGTATTAAGAAAATGTGACGTTGTTGTTTGGTTTTCTTATTGAGGACTTTTGCGATTGTTCCGTGAATCAGCATCAAGAATGACTGCGTCTTTCATGCGAGAATACAGTGTCTCTTTTATTTTCTATATAAAAAAAATATAAAAAAATAAATTTAAAAAAACTACACGTTTCTCCGAGCGACGCCGGATGCTTCGGTTAGTTATTAATATTTTTAACAGCCGTATTTTTTATTATAATAACGAATTTGACATCTTTTGATTTCATCTTTTAAGTTTTCTCAATTTTAATGTTTTTATTTATCATTATCCGCTGTTTGGTCTATCGCCTGTTTTGGGGGAGGAGGAGGGGGGGGGGCAGTAATCCAAATGTTTCAATTATTTACTGTGATTCTGTTCGGGTTACTGCTGTTACAATTAATTAAAAAAATTAATAAAGAAATGACGCTTGTTTATAAAATAAAATAAGTACCTATTCATTGTATTTTTCTCTTTAGAAAAATTATTTCAAGGCATTATAATTCGAAATGTTTACAAAATAATAAGGCTTAAGTAAATCTGTTGTGTAATTTTACATCAAGTTACAAATTAATAATAATAATAATAATAATAATAATAATAATAATTGTAGTGTTGCCATTATCGACATATCAGGAATCTTCGAGCATGAAAATAGAAGTCAGGAATGGATGTCGCCCCCTCCCCCTCCCGACCCATTCCTAACGATATGTTTAGTACGTCAAAAATGAACTTTTGTTTCCGGACAATAAAAATAAGGAAAGCAATAAATGGTTGCCTTAAATATCCAAGGCATCATTTTGAAACTGTTAAGTGACTAAAATCAATCCAAAAACTTCAACTTAAGTAAGAAATATAAGAATGAAATACGAAACCAAAGTTAAGCCACAATGTCTCGAAGCGCTGTAAGGCACGTAAGAGAAACTGGTGGCGCTGCTGCACTTCGAGATATTTCGTTATATCAAGGCTTCGTGCCGAGGTGCTCCTCACGTTAAAAATCTTAATTTACACACATAATATTTGAAAATACTGACGGAGTTGTATGGAATAATTGTTCTTTTCTAACACAGCCAATTCCTTAACACAAAAGCTCTCACTGAAACTTTTGTAAGATCAATTTCGGACGCGGCCGTCCTAACGCAATTTTGCTCTCCGCGCAGAGCGTTGTTATTGGTGAATGTGCAGTGACATCACAACATGTAACTGGCCGCCATGAACTTGGATAAAAATTCTGTAATGTTTGTTAAAAATATTCTTGCTATCTTAATTACTCGGTGATTTTGGTCAAGAATTAAATAAAATGCTCGAAATCATTAAATTTGTGTATAAATATCTCATCCAGTTATTCCGTATGCTTTTCAATACACTCTGATGCTTATTGAAAATACGTGGATTGAATAAGAAGTTAGTTAACATTTGTGTCAAAAAAATAAAAATAATTTTACAAAATGTTTTTATTTTAAAAAAATAATATGAAATGTTTTTATTATAATATCAACTAAACCTATTATCTAAATACGTCCACCTCACAAGATTTTTAAAAAGGGCGTATAGTGAATTTATCATACAAAACAGGAAAATTTAACGAACGTATTGGCAAATAAATAATAATAATTGGAAATAAATAATAATTAACAAGTAAATTTAGAGATGTTACATCCATGGATTATAGATTAGATGTTGTTACATTTGTCCGTGAAGTTATTCTCATCAATTGCGACACATCCGGCTTTTGAGAAAAGGAAAACGGTGCTCTCATATGTATTCACAGTACAACAGATGGAGAGAGTTCTAATATTAATTATATCTATTTTTGGATTATTTAATAAAAGGGATAGCGCGAACGCAGTCCCCACTACCAGAAATTATGCGCCCGATTTACCCGCATTTGGGGCAATCGCAGGTTTCAGCTCTACCCTTAGTGCAATGGTAGAGCCTCCGCCTGAAAGTACGGAATTGTTGATCTCCGTGAGCTTTCGCGCCAAGTAAGTATGGATTCGTCGTCGCCATCGGGAATCCCCTATCCGTACGGATGCGGCTCTTTGATTGGGCTCTCTAAACAGTCTGCGCGCTCTATTTAATTAATTTATCAGATTAAATTTAAATAATACGTACTATTCGATTTTTTGATATATGATTAAAGTTGTGTTTAATGTATTTTTTCTTTAAAATTGTAAATAATTAATTAATTATTACAAAAACTAATACATTGAAAATCATCAAAAAGGTAAAAAAAAAAATACGTATTTGATAACGAGAGTAGCGAAACCAAATAGTAACTGTATTCTTAGGGAATTATCAGCTGACGTTTACGTTAGTTATTTAAGTAGAGAGAATTTATTTATTCGTTTTGGAAATTTCAATTCTATTAGTTTCGTTTTCCTATTTTATTCCCGTGAAATGGGCGTGTTAAGTAAAAAAACAGTTAAGTTGCCGTAGAATTTACTTCTTTATAAAATTAAGAAACAATATATCTAAGGAAATGCATTTTTAATGTTTTTCTGCATTTTTTTGTTTCCAGTTATCTCTTTTTTCTTCTTTATTTTACGAAAATAAATTTTTAAAAAATCCAAAAATAAACAATTAACTGTTTTGAAATGTTTTCATTTTTATTTAATTAAAGACTTTTGAATATATTCATAAACTAATTGTAATTTATTCCTCAAAATAAAATAGTTGTATTTTAAAATATTTGCATTTTATTTCTTAAATAGGAAATTCAAAAAAAGAGAGGGGGGGATTGACCTTGAATATCCTTGAGCCATTTTTTAACCGAAATAAAATATTATTAGGTAAATATAAATAATCAGAAATATAGCTTTTCTTTATCATTAAATTTCTAATATTTTTTGTAAACTCCATTACAGCGAAGAGAAATTAGACGGAGCGGCGGCGATAGCGGAATCTATAAGTGAAAAGAAAATAGGAAATTTACTTTCTGAGTGTACCTAAAAATTCAATTAGAATCGCCCGTTGGCTCCTTGTCAACTATTCAATTCACCTGTCTTCTTTTTAAATAGATAGTGAATCATATCATTATCAACTGCTGATTAAAAAAAAAAAAAACGAGGGAAAAAAAATCCCATTTCCACTGTGCTCGGACGATCGGTTACCAAGCAACTTTCGACTCGTTAAAACATTTCGAAAAACGACAACGACAAATTCTCGGACGAAATTAATCACGAAGGCCCAATTGTAGAGTCGCTCTCGAAACAATAACCTATCTCCAAATTGCTTTTACATTAGATATTGAAGAATTTAAAATAAAAAAAAAAGTAATGAGAAGATTTATTTCGGGTTAAGATTCGAAAGAAAAAAAATCTCATTAAATCTGTTGCTAGGATTATTATTATTATTATTATTATTATTCCTTTTAATTTCTTAAACAGCTCAATAAGTGCTCGTCTACTGATTAATAAAAATGAAAATATGTCATTAGGGTTCGTCTTGAATTAGATGCACTCTCAATTTAATTTTTACTATCGATATTCTTCCGCTTATGGGTAATATAATTTTATTTTTAGTTTATTAATAATTTCAGTGCTAATTTATTAATAATTCATTTCTATTATTAAATAATACCATTATACTACTAAATATTTCTAAAAATTCACATAAACTCCTTCTTATATCTAAAAGCATAATGTGTTACGTAATTAAAAGAAGGTATCTTGTTATCACGTGTACGTAAAAATTTTGACTATCAGCGGCACGAAATTGTTTGTAAATTATTATAAACATGATTTACCATTTGTAATTAATATACTAAATAATTAATATATATCGTGGACCATAGGATTAATTTTTCGATTAGAATCACATAATAAAACCTCGTCTTAACGTACTCCAAGGGAGCTGGAATTTTAAATGTTAATCTGAACGTAAACTGCGGGTGCTTAATACTATGATACAGTGCAGTAATGCTTAAATACGACACATATTACACAGTAGGTACACCGAAAAACATTAGAATGATATATAGCGTAGCAGATTTAGAATGATATTATTTTAATTTAATCATAAAATATGTACAGAAAAATAAAATTTATTATTTTATACTATACGATTACAGACCAGTACAATGCAAGTACTGGTCAATGCAAGTAATTACAGTAAATTATTCTCTTAAAAAAATCTGAAAATAGTTGCAAAACCTGCATTCTCAAAAAATCCTTCGTCGCTGAAAGAGTAAAGTTAAATACATCCGGTGCACCATATGCCTGGAAAATATTTTCTTAAATTGCATTTATAATAGGTTGCATTGCTACAGTTGACCAATCAGAGCAAAGCTTTCGACCTATGATCGTTGTAACAGGAGATCGTTACTTTGTTTTGTAGGGAAGTAATCTAAAACGATCAAGGAGGTACGTTATAACGTGATTTTGTACAAAAAAAAAAGAAAGGTTAACGCTAAAGGGAGGGCTAGAGCTATTATTTTTAAAAGGATATACTATAAGTAGCGGGAGGGTGGTTTTAACACCTAACTCCCCTCCTCATTTACGTTCATCCATGGTTTTCACTTGTGAAAGGAGAAGCCAACTATCGTTGTTAATTTTTGTTAATGTTTTGGAACTCGAAGATATACAAGCGCTAGAATAAACGTTTAAAGCTCAACTGAAATCAAGAAATAAAAATTTTAAAAAGCTCTATCTCGAGCAAAATAATTTTGAGCGAAATATTTTGAAAAGTTCTCATTCTTTATGCATGAAAATGCATGAAAGTTTTGCATTATTTTATATGCAAAATCCGTAACACACCATCGTCATCTTCAAAATCGATTAATTAAATGGGCTTTCTTAAACAGATGCACGCACATACTAATATAAATAAATAAATAAATAAAGAAAGAAAGAAAGAAAGAAAGAAAGAAATATGATTTTCGTCGTATAGAAAAATAAGCATGAAATAATTTTTTTCCAAATACATCCACGGAAAATATTCGAAGACGCCAGCCTTCTTCAAGTGATCGCCAAAATCTTCATTTTTTGCTTTTAATATTTAGCAGTTTTTACGGAGTACTCAGTGTTAAAAGAGCCATACAACAGGCTGGCAGGTCAGAAATTTGGACTGCACAAAGCCGGATACTCCAGCACACATCCCTAGGTTTTTTCCCCCGCTAGGACGCATTTCTTAAATTTCTGACCATGATTAAGTATAAATAAAATGTCTTTAAGTGAGCCCTTTTCTCCATACAGCATTGTAATTTTTAAGATTGTGTTGAAATCAGTTGGAAAGAATCAGTAAAAGAGCGCAAAAACGAAAAAATTATTTTATTAAAATTTCCTCTTTTTTTTTTTTTTATTAAAAAATAACATGTCATAGAAATTCAACAAAATTAAACGTAACAATGTAATTGGGGATAGGTGTAATTACAGCATAATTCAGATTAAATTGGCTTCTCTATCTAGTTGGCCTTGTACAGAGAGTAGCATTTCGCACTAATTCCCATATATAAAAAATGGTTGAAGCTGACAATGAGGTATCCCAAGACCAACTAAAAATGAGGTATCCCTAAATAAATTTTTAATCCTTTCTAGCTGAAATTAAGAGACCTTTAAAAAAAATTTAGATGTTTCCAGTAGCACCAGAAATTTTTTATCCTGAATTTTTTATCCCTTTGGATTTCAATTAAACACAAAATATTTGGACCTATAGCAATGGGTTAAAAGAGATTATTATCACAAAAACTAAATTTATGATTATGAAATTTTTTTTCGCCGCAGACTTTTCTTTAATGTACGCGCCTGATTTCTGTAACCACGTGACTTACAGCAAAGAAAGAAAAGCTCATTTTTTAATTAACTCAAATATAAATTACTTTAGCGTCAGCATCATTTTAAACAATACTTATTATTAGTAAAATAATGAATAAATAAATAATACTGACTATAATGCTCCAAAGTTGAATATACATATTAAAATTGAAAAGCAAAAAAAAAAAAAAAAAAAAAAAATTAAAGAATGGCGTCTTCGAGGATTTATTTAAAAGCCATACTTCAGATGTTTAAGGTCATAAAGGCAAATAGCAAAAAAAAAAATTCACAGCTTGGGTTCGAACCAGAATACCTTTAGGTCAGAAATTTTTTTTTGGGGGGGGGGGGGACGGGGGGGGGGCTGGCCAAATCCTGCATATGTGTGTGGGGGGGGGTCCCATGTAACAGATTTAATTGCTTTAGAAGTAGTACTTTAGACGGTTGTTTTGATATTTTCCCATGCGCCATTAGAAGACCATCTTTTAATCCGTCGGAGGATGAATACTCACTAATTCATGTGTAAAAAAATATTATTTCTATCTTATTATATTTTATAATTGATACTGTTAGTCAAAAAATATGATGTTTCATCAACAACTGTTTGATTTGCTTCTCTATTTAACTTTGCTGCAGTTTATAAAAAAAATAAATCCTTTAAAATTTATAATGTACAGTTTTTGAAAGTCCCAACGTAATTTTCGATGATGGTTCGGATGAGTCTTTTAAGGGAGAGAGCTGGAGTTAAAAAGGAATCAATGTTGTGTTACATATTTATGGACGGCCGCTGATAATAATCATCCGAACGCGCTAACGAAATTAGTCGCTATCGTCACCGAAAATGCTATATCTGTGTTTAATTTCTTATAGAAAGAGGGCCCTAGTTGCAATAACAAAAATATTGAATGGAATTGTCAAAAGCCAGAGTAATTCGAAAGTAGAGGGCTCTAACGATAAACGGAAAAATTAATCATTAAAAAAAAAACAAAAAAAAAACACGTTTATATCGTTGTCGTTGCTATTTTAATAATCATTTTTTGTTTGAAGTTGTTTTTTTTTTAATTTATATATTTTTAGTTTGCTGAACCTAATTTGCAGATCGTCCAGGCGTTTCAAGTCTTAGTTCCAAAAATTATTCCTTCACATAAAAAATAAAGAAGAAAAATAAAATTATATATTATTTTAGAGATTTGTAGTGCCCACACGAAGAATGCTCTTAAAAACTGATATTGTGTCGCTGCCACTTTTTTAATTGCCGCTTGGTTCGAAATCCATCGTGGAAATTAAAAAAAGAAAAACAACTTTTGATATTATAATTCTAACAATTTCAATTTTTTTATGTAATATTAATTTCCTTATGAAATCTGCCTGATCCATGTAAGAAATGAGAATTCAAAATGATCTTTATTCTACAGGGTATTTACGTTGAAGTGATCCGCCCAAATATCTACAAATCTATTAGAATTGTTAACAGTCTGTTAATACAATGCTATATGAAAGTGAGGATGCTCAATCTGATGCTCACGTCAAATTTGACCTTTGACCGCTTTAAGGTGGTAAAATCATAACATAACTTTTTATTGATGAAAAATAGGAAAGAAAACTCTCATTGAGGTATGGCGTGCGATAAAACCCTCACTGAACATCTTATGATTTATAACTTTTTAACCGTGTAAGATACAATAAAAGCGGCAATGAAAAACTTGTAGAACACACCATCTTTACCCTTAAATCACCATTTTTACATAACTTATTTCTGTATTTCACAAAAAAATTACAGAAAACGTTCAATTTGGTTACCATCTGAAGCAATACATAATCGTAATACCTGGTTTTCATGCACATAAGTAAATGCTGTTCGAGAAATGTTTGTACATGTGTATTGAATTCGAGTTTTCAGCTCATCCAAGTCTCAGGGAGGAGTGTGATACACAGCATGCTTCAAATAACCTCAAAAAAAGAAATCCATGTGAATCAAATCAGGTGACCTTGGGGGCCACCGAACAGGACCAAACGGTCCTATCCAATTTGTTCCAAGAGCACTTCTTGAGAGTTGTGACATTTCAGTGCTTCTGTGGGATGGTGACCCATCCTGCTGGAACCGTACTTGACGAAGTTCAGCCAAACACAAACTTTCTGCCCAATCACAAACCACATTTCTGTCCAAGCTCCCTAACAAATGTTCAGACGATTTGTTTGTTTGTTTGTTTGGAACCCTTGAACAGTGTAGAACCTTCCAGGCGCGAAGGCAGCTTCCCCTTCCTCTTCCAGTGGGTTGGTTATATAAGGAGGCCAGTCGGTTTCGGGCGACAGTTTACGACATAACCGACAACAAAGCATACATCAACTCAACTTTTAAAATCAACAAGCACACTGTAATGTTCTTTTTAATAATCTTTCGAAGGATACATGTTGATCTATCTATCGAAATGCCACCGAAGAAAAGAACGAATATTGGTCAGAGAAGACAAAAGTTATTCGGGCGTCGGAAACATCTGAACAACGGAAACTTCGTCTACAGCAAGAAATTGTAGAATTACTGAAACACATTTTGAGTTATTATTTAACTTCCTGAGGTTGTTCTGTTTACCTACACCTATAATAATCCCGGGCAACGCTGGGTCCCTCTGCTAGTTTCGAACAATATGGCTAGCATACCGTGGACCAGCCAATGTACTCTCGTAAAAAATTGGGCCAATTACTGTGGAATTATACATTCCGCATCAGACGTTTGTTGAACATCTGTATTGATGGTTTGTTTCCCTGTTGTGGATTGGTTTTTGACCAAAAATGTAAATTATGGTTATTTATAATACCATCTTGAGTGAACGTAGAATGCACTCATTAAAATGACTGTTGATGTCTAGCTTACCAAGCATAAAGTTACAAAAATCCATCCTCAATTGTTGGTCCTTCTCTCTTTCAAGTGCATAAACAGGGATTAAATGGTATGGATGATATTTGTGAATATTTTCCAAATACTTCGGCATGATAACCCACATTCCGAAGATGCTTTTCTAATACTTGCATGAGGATTTGCTTTAAAATAGGCGATCACATCAATGCCATTAATAGCCTTCTGGGATGACATTGATATGCACACCCTGTTCTTCGTAATCTGTTTATTACTCTTGAAATTATGCAATGGGCGACACTGGATTGATGAAATGTAGTGTAATATTCGCCATAGTATCTGTTGAATTCACCGCAAATTGTAATCATTTCCAGCATTTCCGCATTACTACAGGCTGGCATTTGTATCCGTCTAGCGTGTGTGCAAATAAATGTTACTAACATATTTTACTCTTAAATGTTACTAAAAGTAACATCCACTTGGGAGAAGAATAAGGGAAAAATCATACATAGTAGAACGCTTCCATAAACTGTCTTAAAAAGATATTTTTTATATTTTTCTTGTGAAATAAAGAAATAAGTTATGCAAAAATGGTGATTTAGAGATAACCATGTTGTATTCTACAAACTTTTCATTGCCACTTTTGTTGTATCTTACACGGTTAAAAAGTTACGCTATGATTTGACCCCTTAAAAAGGTCAACGGCCATATTTGACGTGAGCATCAGATAGCGCATCCTCACTTTCCTATAGATTGTATTAACATACTGTTGACAATTTTAATACGTAGATATGGGTGGATACGTAGATTTGGGTGGATCGCTTCAAAGTAAACACCCCGTATATATAAGGTATAAGGTATTTAAATTAAAGTTCCATTTTGGCATGGCCATAAAAAAAAACTACTGGACCAAAAGCTATAACACTTGGTAATATTATGGGAAGTTCATACCCACCAAAAAAAAAATTAGTTCAAAAGGTCACCACCAGCAGGGAATGGCGCTCTATGAGATATTCGTATACGAAATTAGACACGAAGACACAGGTTAACAATGGTTTATGCACATGCGCTTTACAAGTCATTTGGTTTTCAGAAATAAGAAAGGGAGCCTCGTTGTCAGTACGCCTCATTTGTTACTAGTCGACGATGCCTGTTACCATGCAAGACCGTGCGTTTCTGGTTAAATGTTATTATGAATGCAATAGCAATGTACGGCAGGCTTTGCAACATTATAGTACCGTTCGACGAATACATGTACGTCGGGGGCCAATGACACCGCAGAGTTTGAAGAAGATGATGACAAAGTTTGAAGCCACAGGTTTGTTATCGGTAGCACCTGGCCGAGGAAGGAAACCCGTCTCTGAGGCAACCGTGGAGGCTGTTTCAGTAGCCGTAGAGGTAGCAAAAATGGAAACCTCACAAGGGGCGTGCAGCGTAAGTGCTGTTGCACGTCGAATGGACTTACCACTGAGTACTGTGTACAAGATTGTACGTAAACTGTTGCGGTACTACCCATACAAAATCCACCTTGTCCAACAACTCGAACCTAACGATCTTCCTCGTAGAGAAACCTTCACATTGGAATTCCTTGCACGGATGGAGGTGGACGAGCATTGGCCATGGAACATTTTGTGGACGGACGAGGCCCATTTTTACCTGAATGGGGATGTCAACACCTATAATTGCAGGATTTGGGCTACCAGTCCCCCTCATGTTCTCCACCAAATTCCATTGCATTCTCCTAAAGTTACCGTGTGGTGTGGTATGACAGCAAATGTCATAATTGGACCGTAAATTTTTTTGAAGAGCAGTCGAGAGATGGACTCGTGACATGCACTGTGACTGCTGCTCGCATGGCGTCGATGCTAAGAAGTTTTGTGATACCAGAACTTCAGCAACATGGCATTTTAGACACAACGATTTTTATGCAGGATATTGGTACATGTGTCATTGCTCCACCTCATATTGGTACATGTGTCAAACAGTTACTTCAGCAACATTTCACAGATTAACGGATTATAGTTTCACAGATTTCTTGGCCACCCCGGTCACCAGATATCAACCCCTGTGACTTCTGGCTCTGGGGTTACCTCAAAGCCACTGTTTATGGTGATAACGTCAGGAATTTGGCGAAACTGAAAGATGCGATACGCCGACAGGTGCGCAACATTCCTCCTGATATGCTACGAGCTACAGTTGAGAACGCAGTAATCTGGTGTAACCTGCTTTCAGTAATTGGTGGAGGCCACATTCAACATATAACTAATTTTAGTAACGATTAAAGACTTGTTAACCTGTGTCTTCGTGTCTAATTTCGTATACGAATATTGCATAAAGCGCCATTCCATGCTGGTGGTGACCTTTTGAACTATTTTTTTTTTTGGTGGGCATGAACTTCCCATGCCCTCTTGTATAATATTACCAAGTATTATAGCTTTTGGTCCAGTAGGTTTTTTTTATGGCCATGTCAAAATGGAACTTTAATTATAAAGACCTTGTACACTGAGTGGCCAAAAAATTAGAGCCACTGCTTATATAAGGAACGCTCAGCTTTGGACGACATAGTTATCACGGAAGTTAATGTCGAAATGGGTAAGCTGAAAGATTTAAGTGAGTTTGAAAGAAGGATGATCGTCGGTGCAAGAAGAGCTGGTGCCAGCGTCTCTGAAACGACGACTCTTTTAGGATTTTCCCGCCCAACAGTATCTCGGGTGTTTAGAGAGTGGCAGTTGAGGAAAAAAACTTCAGGCGATAAAGACTATTCTGGTCAAAAAAAGGCTGGTGAACGAGTGAGGTGAAAGGCGAATATCACGCATAGTCCACAGCAACAGAAGGGCAACAACACGAACGAAAATGCAGCTGAATTCAATGCAGGTGCATCACAACAATACGGACTTTGCAAAGGATGAGCTTTAGAAGTAGGAGACCATCAAGAGAGCCAGTGGTATCCCAGAACAATAGGAAAAGGCGTCTGTTGCGAGCCCAGGAACGACGTAATTGGTCACTTAAGAGGAAAAAAGTAGCCTGGTCCGATGAATCTCGTTTCTTGCTTCATCATGCAGATGTCAGGATCAGATTATAGTGATAACAGCACGAGTTCATGGACTCCCTCCTGCAAAATGACAACTCTTCAGGAAGGTGGCGGTGGAATTAATGTGTGGGGAATGTTTTTCTGGAGTACACTGGGTCCCGTGATATCTGTGAACACAACTCTGAACAGCACAGCTCATCTCAACATCGCTGCCGATCACATGCACTCGTCTATGGCTATGATGTTCCCTTCACTTTCTGATAGTCATTTTCTGCAGGACAATGCACCTTGCCACCATGCTCGATTTGTCACAAATTGGTTTGAGGAAAATCAGTCAGAGTTTAGTCTGCTTCCATGGCCAGCTCAGTCCCCTGACCTCTATGCTAAACTGCAACACACTTGCTTAAGAACGTACCATTTGTCCTGGAAAGCAGGAGGAGGTATTGCTTGTACTTTTTACCCGGTCATTACATAAGAACATGAGGTCGACCCAAGATATTTGCATAAGTCTAGATATGTAAACAAAAGGATATTTGGAATTTTAAAAGCATATTTGAAAAGTTTACTTTGGAAATTAGGTAATCCAGCCTATTGTTATTTATGTATATTGTAATATATTTACAAATACGTTCATTGAAAATCATTTTTCAGCCTTATGGGTAAGTGAAAGACCCTGAAGGAGGATGAAAAGATTGAAATCCTTACTTTAAAGGAGAAAGGAAAAACATATCGCGAAATTGCAGCCAAAACTGGAAGATCACTTTGTGTAATATCTAATTTCCTCAGAAACCACAAACATATGGAAAAAACCATGCAGGAGGTCATCCTATGCTCCTGAGTCAACGTGACAAGAGGGCTATACTGAGAAGAGCAAGCAATCAAGCAGTATCCCTGGAACAGATTAAAGTCGATTTGAAACGGGATGTGTCAAACGAAACAATACGGAGAGTTTTGAAAGCATCCCCCAACATTAGGCGGCAAAAAATGAAGAGGAAACCTGTCCTAACAAAACATCATAAAGAACAAAGACTCCAGTGGGCTAAAAATCATCAGCCATGGGACAAAGAATGGTGTAATGTGAGGTTTTCTGATGAAAAACGTTTCAACCTGGGTTGGCATGACCTCAGAAAGGAAACCAAGATTCTCAGCAGTCATCATGCTCGAGCAGTGGGATTGTTTGTTTGGGCAGGTTTCAGTTTCAAAGGGAAAACTGGCATTGCTATTCTTCATGGAACCAAAAACCAACTGACTATCAGGAAACCTTGCAGCATTATCTCCTGCCAGTTTGGCAGGATATTGCTGGATCTAATGGAATATTTGTGCAAGATAATGCAAGAATCCACACCGCCAAGACCACAATGGACTGGTTTAGGAGGGATAATCTTGAACTTGGCCAACATCCTGCATTTTCTCCGGATTTAAATCCTATTGAGAATTTGTGGCCTTGCTTATCTCGAGCTGTTTATGCCAATGGGACCCTATATGAAAGCACAGGAGAATTGGAAATTGCAGTGAGAAGGGAGTGGCAAAAAATTCCTCAAGATACTTTGAAATATCAGATTAATTCAATGAAATCTCGTGTTTTTGAGGTGATTCTCGAATGAATGGTTCTTATACGATGTAAGTATTAAATGATGTAAATAAGAATCTTATTTTCGGAACAATAAAACAGCATGTTCTTAACCAAGTGTGTTGCTATTTTCTGTACTGCAACACACCTGCAGTCCAATAAACATTTTTTATTTCATTATCTATATACCGGGTGTCCCGAAAATGACTGATGGATTTTCAAAATCAATAAAAAAAAAGACGGAATGCGATAGATTATGTATCGTTTGCAGCCTTATGCTTAGAAAATCAGAGAAATTTATCCCACCAAATTTCAAATTTAGTTAACATTTCTACCAAGAGATGGCGCTGCAGGCGATCTGTAACAGGTATAGTTATATTTCAGCTCGCCATTCCATAGTTCGTCGTCAAGCTGATAGCGTGAGATTGCAAGTCCGCTCTACCAAATTGGTTTTTTGCAACAGTCCTTGCAACATTTTCATACCGGTTTTTATTTTTTCATAGTTTTCAGCGCCGCCTGTGGGTGAAAATGTTAACTAAATTTGAAATTTGGTGGGATAAAATTCCCTGATTTCCTAACCATAAGGCTGCAAACGATACATATCTATCGCATTCCGTCTTTTTTTATTGATTTTCAAAATCCATTGGGACACCCGGTATATAAAACCAAAAGCCTGTTGGTTTGTGTCTGTGTAGCTTGAGGCGATCCTATTGGCTAATCGAAAAGGAATTGTTTCGATTGTTACGACAGTATTATTGTTAAACTCAGGATGAGCAGAAGAATTTTAATTGTTGCAATATTTTTATTTGTATAATAAACTTTGGATAGCAAAGAGATTTTTTTCTTCATTGATAACATGGTTTTTACATTTGAAAAGAAAAATCATGTATCTGAACATAAAATTATATGATGACTTCTCTGATTTTTGAAATGTCAATTTTCAAATTTTAAAAAAATATTTTCATTCAGATATTGCAACCTAATTATCTTAAACCATTACTTAGAATTTTTATTATTCAACATAGTTTTCAACAGTGGCTTAAAGAATAAAGGCAAATAGCGATTAGATAAATTAGAGATAAAGACCATACGGTTTACCCCTTTTTGGATAGGTTTGCCCAATATTTTGTGAAGTGACCAAACTTAATAACTTTAATGTTACCATAATAACACTTTAGTTCTGAACTTTGTCAATAGATGGTGCTGCCTTAACTTTAAAACCACAATATAAGAAATAAACTGTGTTTAAAACGCGCTTTAGGTCGTGTCTGCCGAACTTCACCTTAGCGTTATTGTTTGACGCGCCGGACACGTCTGATCTAGTCTATAAGGGGTTGCCTGTCGTATAATTATTGATGTTTATCTTCTGTGTTTTACGGGTTTAGATTTGTTTAATTTGCGATGCTATTGTTGTTTGGTTTCGTATTGATATTAATACGTTTTGGCTATTCTCACGAACTTCGATTTGCTTTGCAATTCGGATTTTATTTTTTGCTTTGTGAATAGGTACTGACGTTTGGTTTTATTCAAATTTTGTAAAATTGGAGATAAATGGCTTCAGTAGCGCCCGGGGGTACTTCCTGGTTCACTTCCCGTCCTTCATGCACGGGGATGATTGCGTTTGTTGTGTGCCCGAATGGCCCGTGGATCATGTTTTTGACAACAGTGTCGTGTAGTTTTTTGTCATTGTTGACATCAAGAATTTCTGCAGTAATAATATCGTCAATTTGGTTGGGACGCAATGTTTTCTTTTAGCCACAGTAAAAGATTATTATTATTTATTTAGCGTATGGTTGTCAAACAATCACTTTAACGTGATCTCCTGACTACCTACACAGTAAAAGATGTACATAAACGACACTGAGCCTTGCCAATATTTGACATTTCGTGAGCAGATCGACCAACTTCCGAACTTTATTTTCAAAAAATCGAGCATAGGATAGGATAGAATGAGCATAAAATTATGATGCAATGACACAACATTCGTTTTATGCCATTGAACATAAAATGAGTATTGCAGACGATAAGGATAGGGAAGTGTCTATCGAGGAGGCAAAGGAGAGACACGTGTCTCGCTTGAGCCGTCTAACAAATGTCCAGACGACTTACAAGAGTTTGTGTATTTGTTTGTGTGTTTGGAAAGGAAAGAAAAGAACGAGTATTAGTCAGGAAAATCTGCAGCTAAAAGACAAATGGGCATCGGGAATATCTGAACAACGGGAGCTTCGTATAAGAACTTCTACGTCAGGGGCAAGGGAAACTTCGAAGGAAAGATGAGATCTAAAGTATCCAGTGATATTTCCCGGTGGTGAAAATGGATATTTTAACCTGAGGTATGTCAATCCAACAAGAGGATAAGTAAAGTCCCGGGCGACGCCGGGTTTTCAGCTAGTTTACGTATGAAATACAATATTAGAATAATGTACAAATGACCAAGCCTCAACAGAGTGATTACTTGTCGTTAAATATGTACTCTACTTCATATTTAATGTAATCTAACTACGAGACTGTAAGGAATATGCATGTTCTTAAGCAAGTGTGTTGCAGTTTATTAAGCATTTGTGGGACGAAGTCGAAAAATCACTTCAAAGCTTGGTATCGTCACCATCTAATCTGATCTAACTTAGAGCTATCATAATGTCAGCATGCGCCAATATTCCTCAGCGAGGATATCAGCATCTTGTTGAGTCCATGCCAAGAAGAAGATCGGCTGTGATCAGAACTAAAGGTGGACCAACTCATTATTAGAGGGTGTCTCTAATTTTTTGGCCACTCACAAGAGAACTATACGAACATGTACCTCACAGATTCACACCAAATTGAAATATGTTACTCATCTAAAGCTACTAGTGATGCTTGCAAAATAAAAAAAAATGCTAAACATATTTTCTTTCAAAATAAACCGAGAAAATGAAAAAAATTGAGCACATATAGCCAAACAAAGACTCCTTTGTTGCTAAAGCGGTGTGAATTTGTATTATTGCGCTCTCAACTTCTTTCTTCCACTACTCAACAATACGCACGAATCTAACTGAGATAGTATGGGTCTAAATTTGAACGATAACTGAGATATGAACAGAAATAACAAGTTAAGAGGAAAAAGGTTTTATCAAACCAAGCTTTTATAATGTTTTATTTAGTGGCAACAATACAGCTTAATTTTGCAACAATAAACAATAGACACATTTACTCTCGCCATAACGAAATGTCCAATTGTTACAACAATCAATTCGTAGTAATGAGTTAGTACCATTAGAACACGAACCAATGAACCGATTTGAAAATTTTTTTCTTTATCATAAATTGTCATCGATTCTGCATAAGTGTGTCGAATTGCAGCTCCCTAGCTTGTCGAAAAGTTGGTTTAATATTGATTACAAGATTTGACGTAAACAACTAACACAGCAAAGTTAATAAAAGCTTATAATAAAAGCTTATAAAAATGCTGCCACCAAGATCAACAAGTTATTAACTTAGGTTCTATGACATCTAAGATGATAAAATTTGGCAGAATAACAGGGTGCATAAAACTGTGTATACCGTTAAGATTTGATCGAATTCTAATGGAAACTACTCGTTGGAATTCGATCAAATTTTAAAGGTATACACAGCTTTATGCACCCTATTATTCCCCAAATTTCATCTTCCTAGATGTTATAAAACTTGAGTTATTAACTTGTTGATCTTGGTGGCAGCTTTTTTATTTCTGTTCATATCTCAGTTATCGTTCAAATTCGGACCCATGTTCATAAGAACTTTTATGCTTAGAATCACCCATACTAACTCCCCTAGAAGTTTGTATGATGATTTTTGAATTACCCTGTATAGATAGACCAGGTTATAACTCGGCGTCGCCCGGGACTTCATTTATCCTCTTTTTGGGTTATCCATTTTCACCACCAGAGAATATCACCGGATACTTTAGACCCATCTTTTCTTCGAAGTTTTCCTTGCCCTTGACGTAGAACCTCTTAATACGAAACTCCCGTTGTTCAAATGTTTCCGACGCCCGGATAGCTTTTTCTCTTTTAAGTACAGAGTTTCTCCGACCAATACTCGTTCTTTCTCTTTTTTTACAAACACGCAAACTTTCATCCGCCGCCCGGACATTTGTTAGGAAGCTCAAGGGAGACACGTGTAACTCCTATAGACACTGCCCTATTTATATCGTCTGCTATACTCATTTTATGCTCATTCATCACATATGGCATATAGTGGAAATATATGGCAACAATAACTTCGACGAAACAACTCTCTACTCGGGTGACAGTGGATGCACATGATCGTGTGCGTCTTTATGCTCTGCAATTCCAAAAACTGAATGAGGTTTTTCACTACTGGGTAATCTTTTGTTAGAATTCGCACTCTGCTCTCGATATTTCGAAGCAAAATTTAACCAGACTTCACTTTGTGTGGTCTAGCAGTCGCCGTTTCTTCTGCGGACATGCTTGCATCGTCGAGGGCCGCCTGGGAACTTCTATGACCAATTGGTTATTACCACTTGTTCAGTTTCTCAATAGTCTGCTAACTCTCCATTATCTCTAGTTATTGCTCATTTTTAAAGATTTTCACGAAATTATTAAGCTCTAAGAACTATCAATTCCAAGAAAACAATTCGAACTATCAGGAATTCTATACATTGTTACCAATTCAATTTTGTTTTATAATTCGCAGAGATAGAATGGAATCTTCATTACATGCCTTAATGTACCTTATGAATATTGCACAAACTTTGCCTTGCATTGTTGGTCATGAGATGCCTCTTATTAATATGTCCTGCCATCATTATGAATATCGATTATTATCTATGATAGACAGTGACCTTTCTCTTGCTTTGAAGATCAAGTGTGCAAAATTTCATCAAGATCGGAATAAAAGTGTAGACTTGTATAAAATACAAACAAACCCACACTCCACAAACAAACAAACCAACACCCTGGTCCCAAATTGATGTATACACTCTTTGAAAAGTTATAGCTCAGCAACGGAATGAGATAAAATTATAATGTTTGTTGTGTATGATCCAGAGGGCGCTGGAAAAGCATACCAACACGTTCATTGTTGTTCATTTGTTTATAAACCAAAATGGCGGTGAGACTTTCGTTTGATGAAGTGTTATTGGAAAGTGGAGAATGTTGTTGAGGTTCTACGACGTTGGAGGGTTGAATTTGGTACACCATCGCCAACAAGGGTAACAATAATAAAACTCCGAGACAAGTTTGAAACCGAAGGAACGGTGAAAGATGTGTTGAAAGGTCGGTGCGGAAGAAAGAGACGTTCCGCTGATAACGAAAGTGTTAATGCCGTCATGGAGGTTTATGCACGATCTCCAAAGAAGCCAGTGAGGCAATGCTCTCGTGAAATTGGTATCACCAAATCCAGTGTTCATTCCATCAATGATATTCCATTAGCTACAATGCAGTCGGTATGTCGCTCTGTTCGACGTCGATGTTGGGAGTGTACTGTGGCAGAAGGTGGACATTTTGAACATGTACGGGCTTAAGGTAGTTTAAGGAATAAAATACAACAAACTTTATATTTCTATCTTATTTCCTTGCTGAGTTATAACGTTCATAGAGTGATCAATTTGGGACACTCTGTATACACTCTTGTCCAAAAAGTCTGGTAACATCGCAGATATCTCAAAGCTTCCAGGTAGGCGAGATCTGATGAGTGTGGTTTATTGGTAATAGGAGGGTTGGGGAATCCATTGCCGCACTCAAATTTGACTTTGAGACCCCAAATTTAAGGTCATCCATTTACAAACTCGAAAACTATTAAAGATAGAGAAAAATTTCCGATTGCTACCCTGTAGAGCGATATCACATTAGTCTGAAAACAATTTTCAATCACACCTTTCCCCTTGAAAGATTTTGAGAAAATGGGCGAGAAAGAGTCACTCAAGGTCAGGTTGGGCTGGCCAGGTTGCTTCACTGCAATTCAAATGTGTTAGAAACCTTTGAGATATCTGCCATGTTACCAGACTTTTTGGACACCCTGTATATAGATAGATAAATAAGGCCTTCGAGTTCTCTGCCTATAGAGTACTTCCGCAAAGATGTTGGTAAAAATTTTCTTATTATACGAATGTGGCAATTCTGTGGGTTGACATAGCTATTCAGATAAAAACATTTATCTTATCTCTGCAAAGGATCTTCTTTTGCGGACTCCATAATAATAATAATAATGCATAAACATTCGCTGAGGTCATTTTTCTCGTCCATATTGATCTGGATAATAAATAAAAACAAGAAATGAATCTCCCTGAGGAGGGTATAGGAAACTAGTGGAATCCCTGAGTTCGTCTATTTTTTTATCGGCAGTTTTTAACCCTCATTTTTTCCAAAAATTGATTTTCTCGAAGGTAGTATTTAGAAAATGAATAAGAGCTCTCTCTGTCTTCTTACGTTTATCATCATTTCCTGTTGAATGACATATCACATACCGTATGTAGCCACTTGAAAACGTTTATAGTTCTAAAGAACACTTGATTGCTACCCGCACAACTTCGACCCCGCTGGGACAATTGGGCCCAAGCTTTATTGTAATGTAGATCTTGCCTAGAGGAATCTGCATATCGAATAGACCAGATGGTCCCACCATCTATGGGCTTGGGCCAATCAAGATCAAACTAAACAGTGTAGTAGGTCATGCCTATGTTAAGATGCATTCCAAATTTCAACCTTCAACGTCCAAAAATGTAGAAAATACGAAGGGAACGAATAGACAGACGAATAGACGGACGTTATAAAACCATTAAGTAGTTTCATTCTTCCGCTACTTAATAATATATGGCATTATGCAAATGTTCCCAAAATTTGAAAGACGCTTGCAAACGAATTCCTTAAGAAGTTTCATTTTTATCGTTCTGTAGTTGGCCTCGAATGGAGCCGCTCTATCTCCGTTTGTCCTCTTTATGCGTGTTTAATAAAGACCAGCAAAACAAATCCGAGTTCACTAGTGGGCAATTGAATTTCTTGGAAACAGAGGAAGTGACTAAGAAAGGTGGAGACAATTGGAGTCTTAAATCCTTTCATTTTCTTCTATGCTAAAAAAAAACGAAGTCTTCTGGCTTCCCTTGGATATTTTTTAAACAGCAATTTGAAATATAGTCGCTTATTTCATATCTTTTCTCCCTCCACACAACTTTATTTCATTGGGCCGAACGCGCAAGGAATATTCAAATGGGATATTGATGATATATACGTGTACTCGAGCTATCCAATCCATCATGGCAGGAGGGCAGAGGAGTTCCGAGTTGCCTCTCGGCGAAGATGGTCCTCCCGAGGACGGCTGTTTGTATCAAGGCTGACACGCGCGGGTCTCAAACCAATCGCGAGCAATGTGTCCCCGTGGTCAGCGTGAGTGAGGAGATCGTGTCACGAGTCTCTCGCCATCATTTGCAATGCAGAGCGCCTCGGTCATCGGTTATGGATTGTAGGGACGGTCGAGGGGGAAGGGAAGAGTCCGGCCATCCATAACAGACCCCCCCACCAAAGAATGCGAAGTAAATTATAACGACAGAGAAGAGAATGAGAGAAAGAGAGAGGAGGGAGAAGAGCAGAGCAATGGATTTACAGAGGAAAGAGAAAATAACAAATAAATAAAAAGGGATAAAAAAAGAAACTGGGGAGAAGGGGATGGCGGCACAAAAAGTCTTGCGGGAAAGTTTAAGATTGCCCTCCTTAAAATTGAATTGTAGGAAAGGAATAAAATTTTATTGAACGAGTGGCGCGGAAGAGCTGCTATTAAAAATAAAACCAAAGAGTCTATCTAAGAAGTCTATTTTTTTAATAAAGAAAAAATTCGTGACAAATTTATGAAATGAAATTTTTCAGTGTTAAAATGATATAAATTTATTTTTATCTAAATATATGCAAAACCAATTTATATGAAAATTCATAATCTATACGCTTGAACAATGAGGGGCTTCGGCAAAACAGAATCTGCAGTTCATAAAATTATCAATACAATTATTTACAAGTTTGTTCGTTTTGCATACTTTAAACTAAACCCATGCGTAACTATAAGTCATCCAGAGAATAAAAAGTTGTTCTTATCTAGCAGGACTATAACGTTATTAGGGTCGAAACATGCAGAGACATTTTTTCAGCGATTTCTGAAAAGCGATTTCTCGAGAAATTTCTCTCTCGCTTACTTCGAGTAAGATCACGCATAGCGTAAAATAAGCTTTTACATTTCGCTCGTTATCTCGCTGTTACTTCGTTCGAGAGCACTGCGCGAAAGAAGGCGTCGAGTCGCGTAAATTTCTCGCTCTGCATGCTTTCTCTCATGGGAGAAAGACAAATCGTGTCCCGCTGCGCGAGGAATGTTGGCGAGAAATGAAAAGAGAAATTCCTCGCTCGTTAAAATTCTGGCTGAAAAAAAATAACTCTTCCTGTTTCGATCCTTATACTTAACGACTATACACCGAATTCTGGCACTTACGACATAATTGGTTCCCGGAAAGTGTGTGGTAAGTCGAATCATCATTTCCTATAATGAAACATGCGTAGGCAAACTCAAATGTAGTAATCCAAAGAAATGCTGTATGTGTGAGCGTGTTTGTGTTTGTATAAGAAAAAAATATACCCAAGAAGCTTGTTTTGTAAGCTTATTTTGCGTTTTTATAACTTTTTTTTTGACGTAAGTGCGAAACAAGCGTCAAAACCCCGAACTTATAAATGTCGTCAAGCGAAATGTCGTCAAGCGAAACGTCGTAAGTTGAGACATCGTAAGTACCGATTTGTCAATCAACTGTTTCAATTACCATTTCATGATCAACTCAAAGCACTCGTTAATGATAACATGTTAATGTGTCATTGTACTAAGCAAGAACATGCGCCGAGCATGGACCAACTTAATCACTATCTATGCAAATGAATAAAGATAATACGTCCATCATTCGTATCTCACATAACAGAATCAAACAAATGGATCAGTCAAAAATTTTAGGATTAATCACTACTTTCTAGTGAAGATACTCAAACATCCTCTCAGCAAATGCGATAGCCCAATTGGTAGAGGCGTCGAGCATATGGCACTCGAGGTTCCTGGTTCGAATCCAGGTCGCAGAATTTTTCTTTCCATTTTTTCAAGTAATATCATTTCCTGATGTTTGGAGTATCAGCTCCAGTTTCTATTCATTATTTATTATCCTCTCAACAGATGGGAATTACTTACTGTAAAGTAAAACCCCAGATGATGTATGCAGCTGTGATTTGGTCAGAAACAACGCAAGTCCATATACTCCTTCAAAAAATAATAAAATATTGCGAATTGTTCTTAATTTACTAAAAAAAAAAAGCTTCGGTAACAAAGCACTGCAGTGCACAGCAATAAATACCGAATTCTCAAATTTAACAGCCTTATACGAGACGTGTTGTTTAAGTACCGTTTTGATATAAAAAAGGACACTTTTTTAACATCTTAATTTTTATACGAAAACTTGGATCTTAAACTCTTTTCAACATAATTTCCACGTATGTTAAGGCACTCATCGTATCGAATGACCATCGTTCTAAATTCCATCCTCAAGACTCGGGCGCGCTATTTTCTAACCATTCCAGAACGGCCGTTTTGACGTCGTCATCGCCCAAAATACAGTGCACATGATTTTTCGATCTGAAATTATTTTCTTGAACTTCACTTTCTTGGGTGATGTTGAATGCCTCCATTCCATGGACTGTTTTTTTTTTTTTTTTTTTTGGTTCTTTTTTTTTATTCCGGTGTAACGTGAGCAACCCATATTTCGTCACCAGCGAAAACTTGGCTTAAAAACTTACCCCTTCGACACGGTACCTCTCGAGGAAAGTCAAAGCATTGGCTAAACGATTGGTTTTGTGCAACTCCGTGCTGGGCCCCTATTCTTGAATTTTTCGTGCTGCAATCAAACTCACATTTACTATCTCATCCGAGTGCTTTCAACTCACACAACTGCTGTTCTGCAGCTCAAACTACTAAACGAATTCCACTGGTGAAAGGAAATACGTCACGCTCACGTGAGTATCAACATTGCTAAGCATCTGGAATCGAGACTATTCATCAAGGGCCAATCAAATAACCGGAAACTGTTGTCACGTGCTCTACCATAAGCTTTACTCACAAGTTCTACTCACAAGCAGAATAACGAATTCGTCAGCCAATTTCACCTTGTGCGTAGCTATATCACAAGCTCTACTCGCATGAGTTGACAACACGCATGAGAGGAGCGAAAAGCATGTGAGCTGATTATCGAGAATACCAATCTTGTTTTATCATTCAAGTTTGTACCATGTGACACAGCTAACTCATGTGAGTTGCTAACACGAAAATTTCGAGAACATGGACCCTGGGGTGGTTAGCAAATCAGGCGGCCGATTTCTATGAGGATGGAATTCAGAAGCTGGTCGTATAATACGATTAGTGCCTTAATTTAGGTGGAAATTATGTTGAAAAGTAGATTAAGGTCCAGGCTTTCATATAAAAATTAAGGTGTTAAAAAATTGTCCTTGTTTTTCATCAAAACGATACTTACTTAAAAAAGACGCCTCGTATATCGTGTTAAACTGATGGAAATAATTCGCGCTATTAATGATTCAAATCACTCAGATCATTTTATCAAAACGTACTTCAATATTCAGATGCCACAACAAAAAAGTCTAAGTTTCAGCATGTTCAACCTAGAAATCAGGCAAGACTTTCAAGATTTCCTACAATATGGAACAGTCTGCCATATAACATTCGGCAAGTGATCTCCAAATGATAGAGTTGCCTCATTATAAATATGTTAAATCTATTTCATGATAACTCAATATTTATTGTATCAACAAAAAAAATATGTAAAACCTATAAAAACCTATAACATCTCTTCACATTCCTTTATCCCCATAAAAGGGTGCAAAAGAATTAAGATGAGATAAATTGGCAAGGGGCTTGGAGGAATTAAGACATCCAGTAACCTGAATAATTATCTTTTTAAAAAAAAAATTCTCGAAGACAACGTCCAGTATAGCAGCAACTAACCAGTTTACACGGTCAATTTTGGGTAGCAGATTCCTAAAAGACCCCTGATGCAGTTACCAATATGGGAGATACCGAAGTCATCATAGATGAATGATTATTGACAATTCTTCTGTAAAGTTGGACAATAGTTCAAAGAGTAACGTTTTTAATTGTTTGAGATCTTTATATCTGGATTTGCAATTTGTAGTCATAGAACAGAATAGTACGAACAATCACCATGCTAAAGTTCTAAAGCCACAGCCCAGCTTATATACATCGAGTATAAAATTCGTTGGACAAACTTCGTATAGAGATTCAAAGGGATACAAAGGGATGTCAAAAAGTTCCCGGAATTCTCTTGCGGAATTGTTTGAAGTGTCGTTGGCTGGTCATCGCTGAAGCGCAAGCCGATTGGCCGTTACGAACTCTCCAGCTTACAAACAAATTCTTATGAGATACGGAGACAATTACAGGTAACTAGAATTTTATTTGGAACTTATTAATATCTAAGCTCCGAAAATAACCTCAAAAGGGAATAAAAGAAGACACTACGCCCTTCTTTACCCCAAAATGTGTGCTCAAAATGCACATAACTTAAGGATAAAAAACAATAGACAGATCCTTCAAGAATACACCTTTATTGCATATTAATATTCAGAACACGTTGCCATGATTTCCCTCTAAACTGAGAACGATGTTGGATGGGGAGCCGTCGCTCTTCTCCAATCGATCGAAACTGATTGGCTTCATCGAAACCTTCACGTGCGCAACTGACGGCGGACCAAAACCAGAATGGTAATCGCATTAGAAGTATAGAGAGACCTCCGTTCTCACTCAGTAAACGCCTTAACCCTTTTTTCATTGCCCCAGAATTCATGAAAATCAAATTGAAAACTCGTTGTTTCAAACGCTTTCTCCTTTTTTTATTTTCGCTAATTTTTTTTCCATCTCCATTAGAAACGAATTTCAAATTCTCTTCGGTTTTTCGTTTGTCAACATAGATGAACAGAGCTGAAAAGAAACAAATGATTTTTTCCCCTTATTCCTGCAATTTTTATTTCTTTTTTTTTTCTTTTTCCTTTTTATTTTTCATGATGTTTCCTTCTCTCACTTGCTGCCTTCCTTCGCCACTTCTTAAATTTAAATTTCGTGAAACGAGCTCCCTGTTCTCCCGTGTGGTTCGCAATTACCCTTAACCCTACGTGTAAATGGAACGCATGCATGAGAAATTAGGCAGAATAAACATTAAAATTCAACGCCTGCCGCATCGTCAGAGAGGGAAAAAAAGTGAGGAAAATCCTCTTTTTTGCCTTATTTTTAATCTTTATAAAAAATAAAAAGGGCTTAAGAAAAAGGGGAGAACACAATGAAAATTTCTTCAATTAACAGTGGCTACCTTGATGAGCGCTGCTTCTTTTTTATCACTCTAAGACTACCCGCGAGAGTTGGATACGAAAGAAAAAAAATAATAAAAATGTAAACAATATTTATTCCTTTAGAACATTCGGCTCAAGCTGTTTTGCTCAACTGTGCAAACATGAAAATAACGAGGGTGAAGGAGAGTGAGATGAAAACATCGTCATATGAAGAGAGGGCTATGAGGGGAGAGGAAACTGTAATGTCTGTGTTCTTCCGTTCGTCTTCTTTGTTTAGATGACGGTGAATAATGTTAAGTTTTCACGTCAAACTTTTTTAATTTTCCGTCTTCAGTATTAGTCTCGGCCATGTTTTAAGTTATTGCCAACCGTAATCTAGCGGGAGTGAAAAAGAGCAGAGAGAAAAAGAGATAGCAAAAAAAAAAGGGCATCCAAACATTGTGAAAAAGTAAAAATTACATCTTTTTTTCTTTAGTAAATATCGTATGAAGCTGTTAAAGTTTAGCACAGTCGCTGTGGCCACCAATTAAGTGAGGATTAAGTTCCATTGTAGACAGTAATGGCTGCCGTAATCTTTGAATGCAACTCCGACGTCAACGAACTATGCTAATGAGTTAGCGTGTTGATGAATAACCGCCTCCATATTTGTTTATTCGTGGAACCGAGGTTGAAAAACATCGACAGAAAAACTCAACGAACATAAAGAAGATGGAGGCGAAAGCAGTGACAAATCCTTCATCTCTCCCACCCACCCACCCCTCAAGAATGACGAAAAACAATTTACGGAAAACACTCTTCCTCTCACTACTCCATCGGCATAGTCGTTGCAAACAAGATCGTAAACTTCTGCATAGAGATGTAAAAAAATAAACAAACAAATAGAAAAATGCATAAAAGTTTTGAACAAAATAAATGAACTGATGATATATCTTTAGATTGGCGCATCATATGTTTCTGCTTTTAATTACATAAAATCAGTCAGAAACTTGACTGAAACAGAAGATTTGAAACAGCTGCATCCATTTAATTGAATACATTGGATTGAAGGAAACCAATCTCTTAAAAGAGAAATGAGAACTTACAAGGGAATCATCCGAACCTGTATCTCACAGTTTGATACTAAATTGAAATATGTTACTATCGATGCCTGCAAAATAAGAAGTCGCAAAATTCAAAATAAACCGCGAAAACGAAAAAATTTGAGCGTACATTACTATAGACTTTGTTTGACACCTGGAATATTAATATGGCTAAGTGTGCTGTTGATGCTTTCCCCTGTTCACAACGTTTATGTGTTCTCAATGGATTGGATCAATTTAATTTTGATCAATTTCGAATTCACCAATTTATAATATCATATACTTTAGAGCTTATCGTTTTGTTATCCATGTTTTATAATTCGATTCAAAGAACGCCAAAAAACGTCGAAATAACTTTGTTAGTCTTCCCATAAAATTTAAATACAGTGAATAGATGCTTTACAGTACACAACATTGATTTAATATTTACCGGATTCGACAATATATACCGTGATTACCAATGTACTAACGGCATCCTCCACCAAGTATAGCTCTTCCTGAAACAGCATAGCATTTTGCCATCTGTTGACAACTGATAGTGGTTTCAATTATGATGTAGAACGGCCTTGATTTTGCCTTCTTTAATCACTTCTCGTATCCTGGAATCGAGTTCACCGTCGGAAAATATAACACTCATGTAGCTTATATTAATCCAATTACTGCAATAACCAGCGTCGATAAGGTTTTTGCCATATCCGGCTTTTCCGAGGTTGTCGTTGTAGAGTTATCAGTAGGTAATTCACTAGTCTGAATTAAGTCAATATTTCCAAACCCTTCCGCGTTGGGATGTGGGATGTTCACTAGCATGTTCACTTTAGCTTCGGTTGCGGAGAGATAAGAGCCCTGGACCGAGTAACTGCCCCTCACATATGCCAACAAGCGAGCTGACTTTTGAAGTCGGGGCATCAACACTGTTGTAACCAGGGGAAGTACACTGAACTAGGCAAGAAGCCAGATGAAACCTAGTTGAGTCATCCAGAGGATAAGATGGGGTCCTTTCCTATAAGGACGATAGAGTTGATTGTTGATTGACGAGGGGCACGAGGAGCTATGAGATCCAGTATTCGGGAAAGATGGCCTTTTGGATGTTGTCGAAATTGATGTCCAGGACGTTTAATAATCTGAAATCTTTCGGATTGGTTTAATAATGGAAACAAAAAAAACCGCCAGAATTTATTTCGATGACCCGAAAGTTTCATATGGATTTATGAATTCAAAATAACGAAATAATTCATGATTTCAAATGAATGTATATCGGATATCGGAAACGAAATATCATATCGTATCGGCACATCCCTAATCAACAGGCGCTCCTATGCCTGAATTTAGATGAGCTATGTAGGTCTTTCCAGTTTTTGAGCCTAAGAAATTATTGGATCCGATCTCTGTTGCGGGATATTTCTGGGTCAGTTGAGATTCATCGAGGTTTCGTAAAAAGACCAAAATGGCTATTAGCCATTAGCCTTAAAGGGCTGAGGAGGTTTCTGCCATGAATGATCGTTATAGAAGAATTATCAATTAATAAGTCCTGGTAAGCTCGAGAGTTCTCACTACACGATGAACATAAATGTTTAAAATCACAATTCATTTAAAATTGTGATTTACACGTTTCGATTTCATAATTCTCCTGCAATTATGACATTTTAAGTACACCCAATTCTGTTGTTGCACGACTTATTTTTACACATTTTTTGATTTAACAGGAATTACAAAACATGAACTGTTTTGATTTAATGCGAGCCAAACTCCGTGGAAAAAAGTCGTTGCAGTTACAGTTTGTGGAGAATTCTATATTTAATACTACTACATTTTTTGTCTATAGCTCGTGTTTAACTTTATTAATGGCTTTTGATAGAGAATTACCGTCTGCCTAAGAAAAGAGTGCGCGCTTTAGATGTTTATTTTTGGCGAATGAGAAGAAAAACTCCAGATAGCGTGGCGGCTTGCATCACGTATTTGGGTGAAATTTTAGGAAGTCAATCTACAACATTAATATACCTTCTGTGTAAAAGGATTTGACTCAGTGGCCTATCGTTTTGGAGGGAAAAAAATAACATATTTTACCTTTATTATTGTTGTGCTAGATAAGTCAAGTGGAAAAAAAGCTATATAACTTAACAGCGGTGGCGCAGTGGTTAACGTCAGGTTCTGCGGATTTATTGTTTCAGGTTCGATTCCTGCAGTTTTGAAATTTTTTTCCGTTTTTAAAAAACTTTTTTCATTATTTTTCAATTCCCCCCCCCCCATTTTTTTCGTGTTTTTCGCCATTATTATTTGTTTGCACTTTGCATAATAACATTCGCATACATAAGCAAAAATTTTTTCAATATTGTACAATTTGTCAATATTGAAAAATTTTGTACATTATTTTCACGGATGGTCATTGGCGATCCGTGATTTGGCGGTGACGATTGCGCATAGACCGTCGATAGTGCGAATAGATCTTTATAGTTTCTTTTTTATTTCACACGCCACGGCAATGACCGTCCGTGAAAATATTGTAAATGCATTTTGCATTTTTTTGACCTGTGACGTGGTTTATGTAGGTGAATGTTATTATACAAAGTGCAAATAAATAATAATGGCGAAAAACACAAAAAATGGGGGGAATGAAAAAAAATTTCAATACTACAGGAATCGAACCCGGACCAGTAAGTCCACAGAACCTGACGTTAACCACTGCGCTACCGGTGTTATAAATCCTTCTTCCCATTTCCCTTATCTGGGACTACAATAATAAACGTAAAATATTTTATTTTTTTTTCTCCGTAACGAAAGGCCATTGAGTCAAATCCTTTTACACAGAAAGTATATAGATGTTGTAGATTGACCTCCTAAAATTTCAACCAAATCCGTGATTACATGTCCGTGCGATCCCCTTGTAAGTGGCCCAATCGCCATCGTTTTTAATAATAGTTTGACATATCCGGGGCATGCTTTCTATTAGAGGTAAAGACTTCCAGATCTGTCGAATTTGTTGAGTCAGTTGGTTCAAGCTACAGGTGCGTTTCCTGCGAAGCTTATGCTTCATGTAAGCCCATTCATTTTCCATGGGATTGGCATCAGGTGACTAAGACGGTCAATCTAACTATGCAATGTCGTACAGTGCCTTCCATTGCATGCACAGCCTACTACGATGTTTTCGGGTCATTGCCCTCTTGAAGAACCCAGATTGTACGAGCGTAAAGTCCTTCTGTACAACCTTCGAACATATCGTAACAGACGCTTTTTGTAGCTTCGGGTCATTCTTTAAGCGTTCAGGTTTCCAGCAAATATGCGCAAATTCTCAAATCTATTTCTTGAGAAACAACCACAGACAGGGTGCTTAACAATACGGTATAAAATTCTGTTTGTGGGGATGGCCATAACGAGGATTCATCCGAGAAAACGACCTTGCCCCAATCACGATCAATAATTTCTTGTCCCCGTTTGAGACGTTTCTCCACATGGTTTTCAATTGGAGAGGTTTCTTCCATTTTATGTTTTTCTCCTGCAAACGACTTCTTATTGCCTCCAGAAACAATTTAATACCTTTGCGTCTGAGTTCTTCCCATCCTTTCCGCAAGGTTATTTGTGGATTCTTCATGAAGGTCGCTATGACCTGCTAAGCAGCTTGTCTTTTTGTTTAGTGGTCTTTCTTGTTTGGCCTCATTCCGGCAGGTCATCGACATTTTTCTGGTCTTCAAATCGCTTCACCCACTTCCTTACAAATGCCGTTGATATTTTCATTTATTCTTCGATTGCTTGCGATACTTTTTGGATCTTTCGCATGCGAACACAAGAAAACTGCTTCGAACCGTTTTTCATATATCGCATTCACTGCTGTTTCACAGTTGCACTAAAACTCTTTGCATTCATATTAGCCTGCTCAGGAAGTATAGGGCATGATAACCATTGTTGCCACAAAAATTTTCACTCTAGAAAGTTATAGTGCACACTGCCTTCTTAGACAGACGGTATATTAAAGCCTAGCCAAACAGAAATACGATTAAATGAATTTATTTCTAAAACATCGGTATCACTGTGGACTAACGCTAATTTTATTTACGAAATCACAGAAAGAATTTCACCACCAATTCAGCGAGAAGACGATGACCAGGGAGGTACAGTATTTCAAGCAAATGAAGTGATATTACAATATTATTGTCAGAAAGTGAGAACGAATAAAATCTTGTTATGTGCATATCTTTCATGTTTATTTATTAATTTATGATATTTCTTTTCAAATGAAAATTTACTTTATGTAATACATTTATATAAACTTCTGATATTATTAACTTCGATTATAACAAACTTCATTCACAATTGCAAGTTTCTTTACAATGGTGAAATATACTCTAATCAAGTCATTTTGGCAATTATATGACCAATTATTTTGCGACAGAATAATTTACATTCATGTATTCCAATTTTTAATTTTGATATTTCCTAATCATTAGGAAATATGGTTTTCTTTGAGGTGCATGGTTCTATCTTCTTTGGTTAAGGGCGCTTTAATCAAACTAAAAGCTGTAAAATTACTATTTCTACAGAGGGTTGTTAGGGATCTATGGTAACAAGTTACAGAATGCCGGAAAAGGTGGAAACCCCTTTCGCCACCATCGAGTGTGTTCATTCTGGTAGCCATGCATCGCTGTTATTGTCCTGCATCGCAGTTTCCACTGCAGGAAAATGGAACGCAGAACACCAAGATCAATTCGTAACTACTCCTGTTGACACGCTTTCCAAAGACCCTCCATTGTTCGAGGTCTCTTTCCGAGAGCCCGTTTAAGTAGGCCAAAGCCACAAAAATCCATAGGCGATACGTCCGGCGACTTGACTAATATGTCGCGGAATGGAATAGAGCGGATTCCGGTATCTTTTTGCATGCGTTCCAGGAACAGCGAGTTGACGTTAGTCTTCTTGGTGCAGTCATACCTTGTTTATCTCTATACCGTACAAATCAGGGATGTCACAGAACGTTAATCTGATAGCACATGGCGTTGACTTTGGCCTTTGACTCAACTCTATGTAAAGTTAACTTGCCTTTGTTGCTGTATCCCACCACGAACATGAATGAAAACCTTTTGAAAATGTTTTCTTGCATTCACGATACCCTTTTCTGAAATCCTTAGAACTCGATGGGCGGTAAAAAAAAATTGGCTCGGCTCTTGTTGTAGTCGCTTAAATAAACATACGCATCATCTAGTGTGACCACGTATTTCCACTTTTCATCCGCCAGGTATCGTTCATACAGTTTAGGCAGTTGGTACGTCGCTCTTGAACATGACGCGGTAACAACTTATGAACGTGGTTCCTGTGTCGCTTCTCCAGTTGTAAATGACGCTTGATAATTGTATTTATCGGGTACACAGATGTCCCTGCTTACTGTGCAATGGCCCGTTGTGTTTGTGAGTTACAGCCGGTTACGAGAGCCCAAACTTCAGGACGACGTCAGGAGTATGCTAGTGGATGGTCTCGGATTGGCTGCGCTTTTTACCGTCAGGAATGGCGCCGCTCCTGCTTTTGCCAATGTTATTTCGCTTTCTTGCATACTTTCTTACTTTCGGAATAGCTAAAGTTGACGTCGGAAAGGGCTGTTATATCAATACCTGTCAATTTCGGTGGCATAACTCAATGTTTTTAGCTCGCTGTTCGAATACTAACTATTTTAATACCTTCCCTAACAATACTTCACATGGATTAATCTACTCTTTGCGCAAGGACTGAAATTCGAAAATGTTGTATATTCATACGTAATTATAAAAACCCCTTATAGCTTATCAATTAGCGATAAAATATAGGATGCCCAAAACCTATCTCGTCAATTTCTCAGCAAGTACTAAGAGTAATGTTTGAAAATTGTGTGATACGTTCGTGGCATTAAGACATTTTGTTTAACGTGTTTTTTTGTGTGTGTGTGTGTCATTTCGCAGGATTGAAAAAATGGCCGCCTACACCATGGGCAGCCGAAAGTCCGGAACGCGTGAGACGAGCATTCTAAGTGAACTACTGAGAAATTGACGTCTAGTCTTAACAAGTAGGGTTTGGTTTGCCACCTCGTACGAGGCTTTCTTAACGAAGTCTACGTTTCATTAACAAAGCTGTCGACAAGATTTTAATCGCATGAGTTAAATCGATTTTCTTAATTCGTGGACATCTCAATGGTTGCTAGTGTACAATCTCCCATAGACCATCACTGTGAGAAGACTTACTTTTTATTTCTCTTTTATGCATTTTCCGATTATTTAGGGTTAGGGTGAACGAGGAAGGAGACTCGTACGGAGAAGAAGAGCGATTCCTCTCGAAGTGGGAAAAGCGATGCCTGACTGCTTTCTTTCACGGAGGCCGCATACAAATTGCCGTTGAATTGGTTGTTATTCATTAGAGCGACGGCAATGTTTTTGGAGCATTTGCATTATGACGGTCCCTCACCTGTTTTATTCGACTCTTAACAGCGGAATATTTACATGTAATTTGTATTTGTAATGAAATTAACGGCAATTAAAGCAAGAAAGGTGTCGGAGCTGGGAACCATCCCATCACTCGGGGGCGTCTCGTCCAATTGTTGCGAATATTCACGCGTTTCTAATTGTCGGCGTAGTGAGAGAGAAAGAGAGGGTGGTTGGGAAGTGAATGAGGCACGAGGCACGCATCCACGCGCCATAAATCAAACGCGGGGTGAAAACGCACGAGGAAATTGGCGTGTTGTGATAGATCAATTAGGCAGAAACCGCATCATCTGGGAACAATAAAGCCCGACGATGGGACGACTGAGCAGGTCGATTACGACTGATTACCTGCTGCTCTCCGGTCGGCTTTTACACTGGCGGCCCTCCGCCCGACATCGTCCTGCCATCGGCCCAAAGATTAATCGTGGATTTGCCGGGAACCAGGAGGGCAATTAGCCGATTTACTTTTAATTTACTTTTTAATTCCGAGGCCATTAATATTATAGATGGCTCCCTGAAGGATGGTGTTGGCACGAAAAACGAGCCCCGCTGCTCTCGAGACCTGCGAACAGAGGCACGTGCCGCGTTCCGTGCCATTGGCGCGAGCAGGCGTAATTTTCCAACAAGGACTCCAAGATTACTTTTCCAAAAGCCGGATCACGTCTGGCCCAGAGAAATGGTGCTAATTGCACAACCATTTAGCTTCGTATCCGCCGCCCCAACCCCCACTTTCCCCACGAAAAAAAAGTTTCCCCTTTTTAAACATGCAAAGGAAGACTTTAGAAAGGCGGAGAAAGGAAGGAAGAGTAGAGAAAGAGAGAGAGATAAAAAGGTACAACCCCCTTTCCCCATCTCACCAGTTCCTATAAAATAAAAAAAAAACGGGGTTCCTTCCCCCTTCTGTATATTATTACTGTAGGAAAGATGAAATGACGTTAAAAATGAATGAATGTACACGGGAGAAAAAGAATAGATTAGGTAGTTCAATATTTTGATAATAAGAAAATGCATAGAGGAATGAAACTTGCTATTTCAGCTCTATCCTCAATGAATGGCTCAACTATAAAATTCCACACCCGCAGACTTGACGCAATTTTCTTGGAAATAAGCTTAATGGCAGAAATGCAATTACGCAATTTCATGATGATGAGCAAGTAATTGCGATTAAAAAATTAGCTTCTAGCCCAAAACAAGGTCTCTAGGCGTCTACCACGCTTTGCATTACTTTTAAATTACGAAGAGGAGCTGATTCGTGTTTCACGAAAATCAATAAAGCAAGAGTGAAATTGAACTCTAGCCAATGAACCTTACGATTCAGCCACAAAGTTATTCAATGACCTTGTTTGATGGGAAAAGTATGGCATTATCTAAGATCCTTTTTATTCATTAATTTTATTTCGTAACCAGTTAAGAATTACTAAACTCTTGAGTCCATCAAATTTGTTCCATCGAAAGACAAAATGAAAACGACGATTACGTTAAAATACAATAAAATATGAAATTTCGACCAATATCAAATGTCTTTGTTTTTAATTTTTTTTTCTCTCCAATGAAATTTAAAAATCATGTTCATTTGTTATGTTTAATAATTGTGGGTTTATTCATCTGCTGAACATAGTATAATAATGAAAGGTCAATAAACATAAATAAAAAGGAAGTAAAAAGAGAAGAACGACGAGATCTTTCGTCCTGGCCTCAGGACATCTTCAGGTCATCTGGTTTGGTTTAAAGTTTAAGGGCCCTCCCTTATTTATGTTTATTGACTTTTTATTATTATACTATGTTCAGCAGATGAATAAACTAACAATTATTATACAATTGAGTCAAAGATATTATGCAGATGTATCTTCCCTCTTCATTTGTTATGTTTACAATAACCTGGGTGCGCATAATACACGAGATTTTTTTTTTCCAAAACCCCAAAAAAACTAGATTCATATTATACACGGGTGCGCATTATATACCAAAAATTACGATATTAGAAATCCAACGAATACAGAAGATAAAGAAGGACGAGACACAAAAACCCTGGAATAAACCAAAATTTGACACAGAGTGGTAACACCCTGGAAAAAGCTGACTTTTCGGATAGGGAATATCATTTGTGAAAGCAAAAAATAAAAATAAATGTATTTTATTTATTTTTATTTTTTGCTTCGATAAAGGATAGTCTGTATCCGAAATGTCAGCTTTTTCAATGAAATTTAAGAAATTCTAAAGCCTTCTTATACCGGCTCGGTGGCCGAGAGAGTTATGACGCAGGTCTTTCTGCTCTCGAAACCAACGCATTATCATCATTTCATCTGTACTTGGTTCTTGGGGCCCTTGTGAAGTATCAACCCCAATGTATATATGGTATACGCCTTATCACAAAGCATGTCATATCCACCTTCAAAAATGAGGAAGGCACCTCAACAAATAAAGTTGTACACATGTACGAGTCCGATTCTCGAATTGCAGTCAACCCATGGCCGTATCCAAGGGGGGAGGTCAGAGGGGGGGGGGTTGCAGCTAATACTGTTACTTGGGAGACCCCTCTCCGCTAAAAGAAAATAGGGCCAACTCCCCCCCCCCCCCCCCCCCGAAATAAAATTCGGCCCTGAGTCAACGACACATATCAGAAGGCAAAGAAAACAAAAAAAAAATCGATAAAACCTAATAAAAACAGAAACATGAAAGAGAAATAAACTGCTTCAGTTTTATATCCAAGTTCTATACTCATCAGGGAATCTCCTGCAGCAAGTACATAACTTTTGATCTGACATCAAGGAGAAATAATGGACATGCTATCTTCAGTGTGAAGTTCACCTCTTTAATCTTGAATTTTCTCGCCTATAATAAATAAATGTCTCTCCGCCATCTAGGGATGATTTTGCGAAATGAAAGGCATCCAAAATTTACAGATCAAATTTTACAGAAAAAGAATGGAGGCTTTACCATCCCTAGTTCATAGCAAGATTAAACAGAGTATAAAAAAACCGAGTTTGATGAAACTTTCACTATCGTCTAACTGTAATCAGTCCATATCTTGAAAACTACTGAACCGATTTTGATGAAACTTGGACTGTTCCCTAAGTTGAAAGATACGTAATCCAATAAAAAAGAATTATTGCAATTCGATTTCCAGTTTCTGAGAAATACGCGGACAAACATACATACATACACATGCACATAAGAAATTTGGCACAGCTGTTTAGAAGCCCACATACACTAACATATGCGAATATTCTGCAATTACAACAATATTACATACATACGTGTCGAATTGATAACCTCCTTTTTTTGAAGTCGGTTAAAAAGAGGACACGTGTACACTCTTTAAAAGAAACATTAGGGGGTCGAAAGAAGACGGTATACTTATTAAGTGCGTAAAATGAAGTAAGTGTTCAATAAAATAAAATTTAAAAAAACTAAATATATATATTTTTTTCAAAACAAGTACCTTTGATAACCCCTTCAAAATAGAGACTAAATTTTAATGTTCTCTTAATTGCAATTCAACAGCATAGAGAAGCGCTGCATGGAGCCATCATTTATTTTCATACGATTTTCGTGGAGCCTAAAACATGCTTTTCGTAAGGGACAGCTTTTTTTAGAATAGCCATTTTACATATTAATCGTGGTCGATTCAAATATCCAATCAACACGCTATTGTTTGAATATTTGGGATAGTGCATACTCGGCTATAATAGAAACATGCTCAGAAATGTTACCGAGAGTGATTCTTTAACAGTGGAATATTTTAAAAGGTTTGTGTTGCAGCATCAGATGAATTTATGAGACACTGGAAAGTCTTAGAAAACATCTACCTTACAATCCCGAATTGTCCCCGTGCGATTTCCGCGTCTTTGGCCCTCTAAAACAATCACTACAAGATTAAACAGAGTATAAAAAAAAGACTTTAATGAAACTTTCACTATCGCCTAGCTATATCAGTCCATATCTTAAAAACTACTGAACCGATTTTGATGAAACTTGGATTTATCCCTAAGTTGAAAGATACTTAATCCAATAATAAAGAAATCATTGCAATTCGATTTCTAGTTTATGAGAAATACGTGGACAAACATCACACTTATGAAATTTGGCATACTTGTTTCCAACAATATTACATACATACGCATCAAATTGATAACCTCCTTTTTTTAAGTCTGTTAAAAAGGATGGCGGTTCAATTCCGGCGCTGATGCGGAATTTGCTGTTAAGGTGCGTTCCCATAGCTCGCTTGGAGTGTGAAGCTTGAAGCTTTAAGCGTATTGCGTGTGATTTTTCAAGCTCAAGCTATCCTAAACACCAAGCTGATATGCGCTAGTTGCGTGAAGCAAGAGGATTTTCAAGCTGCTTTTCGCTTCAAGCGTACACCTAGCTCAGTTTGATTTTAAAGCAACTTGCTGCTTGGAAATGACCGAGGCACATGCGCACTACACACATTTCCCTGATGACTGCAATGGAAGAGTATATTATAGTGTGAATATAAAGGAGAAAAGGGAAGGAAGAATTCCGCGATTTGTATTCGTTTTTTTTTCTCCTTTGTATTCATGATTTCTTTGAAGAAAATCTTCATTTTATTATTATTTCTTCTTTGAGTATTATAGTATGGTTTTAAAATTTTTTATTAATAATTTATTAATATTTATTTCTTTTATTTTATTTACTTAATTTAATTTATTTATTATTTTATTAATTAATTTATTTTATTTATTATTTATTGGTTTATTTATTTTATTACATTTAATTGAGTTTATTTTATATAAGTTTTAATTTGTTATTTTATATTTCTTTTTATTTTATTATCATTTTATTTTAATTTATTTTATTATATTCATTTATTATACAGAGTCAAGTCACTGAATTATGACCGCCACGTAGGTATATGTAAATACGGTTGTGCTCATTCACAGAGGGGGGGAGGGGGGTGTGCGGATAAACCTGCCTGTTGCGTGGAAAGGAATGGGGACTATGTTGAAAAGTGAATAGTGCATTACACAGAGGACAAATGTAAGTATCAGATACAAAAAGAATTTTGAAAATCGGTTAAAAAATAAAAAAGTTACAGCCATGGAGGCATTACTTTTCAATATGCTCTCGTACATTCTGAATTACACAATATTTCGGATAAAGGAACTTATCATCCTGGATTTAATTTATCTTTTTTAGATGCATCTCTTTCACTCATCTGAAGCCATCATTGAGCAAATGGCTTATAAAAGATCTGCAGCAATAAAATCCTGTAAGTAATATTATCGCTTAAAAGTAAGGTGCTTGCTGTACTTACTTACTTTTCAAACCCGCTTATCCGTTAGGGTCGCGGGGGCAGCAGCCCTATGGAGGATCTCCAGCGATCGCGATCTTCCGCCATCAGGCGCATGTCCTCCCTGGTAATATCCAAGCGACTCGAACCCAGATTCTCCATGTAGTCTAGCCACCTGGTTCTAGGCCAACCCCTTGGTCTCTTACCCACCGGCTTGGAAAATAACAACTGCCTAGGAAGACTAGTTTGTGGCATCCGTATCACGTGGCCATACCAGCGCAACTGAGATCTCTCAATGCGGAGAAGTAGCGGCTCAACACCTAAAGATTCCCTTATTGTGCTGCTGTACAATAAGGTGCTTGCTGTTAATGATGCTATTTATTCATTGACTTTATAATGTCAATGTATTCAAATGATTTAGTACAAATGAGATCAATACACAGTTATTAGGTGTAAAAATATCACTCTCATTGAATTGTGTAGCTTTGAAAAAGGTTAAAAATTTTATCGTGAAATATAGTTAAAATACCGTATCATCTGTTCTGCAGTAACATTCTTAAACGAAAACGATCTCATTTTTATTGCACGAGAATAGGATTAGAAGAACAGAAGTTCAGAGTGAACCCATTAACGTAGGAGTCTTAACGCATTTGATATTACGAAGCCGTAATGCCAAGTTAAATGTTGTTATTTCTGAAATCTGTCTACAGTATGGTCTAGAATAAAAAGTTGTTATTTTAGACCGTGGTTTTAATATGTTCTTTTCTTGCGCTTGCCACAAAATGCCATTCAACAAAAACTGTCCAAATAATTACGACCGCACTTGATGCAACCGCGAGGCCAGCGATAAAGGCGAGAAAGACAGGGCCCGACACTGAAAAAGTCACCTGATCATAATACCGTGTAGGTCTAGCAATAATCCAACTTTTATTTTACAAAAAAAAAAAAAAAAAAAAAACATTGATTGTTGAAATTCAAGATGAAAACAATGAAGTTTACATTGTTGCTAGATCTATTTCGAGCAAGTGACTTTTTTCGTAAGCTACGATACAAGCATTAAACACCGAAATTATTCTCAATGATCAGCCTCCCCCGGATTGTTGGAGGAATAAGGGTGAGATTGGTATTATACAGGGTGATTCAGAAGTTGTTACTGAAGAATATGGCAGACAGAGGGTACTAAAACAAATATTTTTTATTAAGCAATGTTCAGCATAGCGAATGTCCCGTCCCATGGCCGGCAAGATCACCAGATCTTAATCCGCTGAACTTCTTTTTTGGGGACGTCTGAAGACGCATGCAAGTGAATGCCACATCTAGATCATGTCGATGTTCTTCCATAGAGTGTTGACGCATGTAACACCATACGCACTACATGTGGCATTTTTGAACGGATGCATCAGTCAATGCTTTGGCGATGTCAAACGTCATTTTTTGTTGTTTTTCAGTGAAAGCTCAGTCATCAGAAAGTCGAGCCACTGACATGGTTGCGAAACTGAAGCAACTGGAGCGCCATACAGTGCGAGATAGGACACACACTGATTAACAAAAAATGTTTGTTTTAATATCGTCTATCTACCATGTTCTTTTCATCTTCGTAAACAAATTAAAACAATTATTTTACCATTATGTATTTTCAAAAAAAATTAATCTCCAAGGAATATGCAGGAAAATGGAGGAAGCGCTGAGTACAAGGAAATTGGCCCCCTTATAAAGCTTAAAAAACGAGAAATAAAATTTGGGTAAAATGAAGGTTAAAAGTGGGAGATAACGAAAAGATAAAAAAATGGGTAAAAATATCCCCCTCCTTTTTATTGTTTATAACTTTTTAACTCTGTTTTTCTTCGAATGACATGTCGCCATTTGAAAAAGTTGATTTCTGAAGATCACATGATCCCTATCCTATATCCGGACAGACTCCCATAAGCCCGTTTCTACTTATCGGCCTCGGTGGCTCAGTGGTTGCATGATCGCCTCTGATGCCCGAGTACGCGGGTTCGATCCTGGCCGAGGACGACGAGGATTTTTCAGGGGAAAATCCTGAGATCACGTACTTCCTTCGGAAGGGAAGTAAAGTCGTTGGCCCCGTGTAGTCGTTTGCCGGCTGCACGTTAAAGAACCCTTGCGAGGCAAAATTTTCTGCCCCTATAACGCCGTCCTGAAATGACCATAGCAGTTGAAAAGGACGTTAATACCAAACAAACCAAATCAAACCGTTTCTACTTAGAACATTCCGGCCGAGACTTCATAGCGATGTAGATCTTGCCTATAGGAATCTGCATACCGAATTCCTTTTTTTTTTTTTTTTTTTTTTTTTTTTACATATCTATATACCATATTGACTAGATGGAGCATAGTAATTCGACTCCCATAACTCCGACCCTAGTGGACTAGTCAAAACCCAGCTAAATAGCGAAATAGGACATGCCCATAGCAACCTATGTACTAAATTTCAATCTTCTTCGTATGTCAAAGGATGTTGAAAGTATGAAGCGGACAGACGGGCACGGTATAAACCAATAAGTATCTAGCGCCATTCTTCCGTAACTTAATAAATATAAGCGTGTTTGACCCATTTAACAAATTTAAAAAATTTTTTGAATATTCTTTCCTCCACTCCATGAGCATATGCTTCGAGTCATTTCTTTAATAAATGTTTTACTGAAACCTTTCAGAATGTTCATGAGCACAGCAATCACGATAAACGGCTCGAAAACAATACGCTGGTAGCATTTCCCTAAATTCTGAAACAGATTCCAGTACAGTTAGTTTTGGAGAGTTAGGGTGCAAAGACCGTTTAGGTCATCATGCATCTCAAAAGTAAATATAAATATAAATAGTTAAGTAGGTAAGCAATCAGACCATTCAATATCAATAAATAAATCAATAAATAAATAAGTAAATAATTAATATTTAATATATAAAATATAAAGGTATGAGTAGAACTTTAGGGGAGGATCTTCTATGTACAAAGTGGAATTCATTTTACATTATTTACAAATATAAGCTATATACAAAGTAGAATTTATTTCAAGTTATTTACAGATATAAGCTCTATATAAAGATGAAATTTATCTCAAAAACAGACTTTACAATGGCGAAGCAATATTCAAATTGAAGAGAGTAAGTTAGTAGTACGCAGAAAGCTGAAGACAGCTTTGATACTGCTTTCACAGTTCCCCAGCATATGCTGGAGATCACCAATAAGTTTGTGCATTAAGCGGTTCGTCCGGAAACAGGGACATACAGTAAGAATATGAGAGAGCGTTAACTGTTCGTTGCAATGGTAACAGAGAGGGGGAGGCTGCTGTTTGAGTAGAAACTCATGTGTGAGTCGGCAGTGTCCAATTCGAAGCCGAGCAGGGACAATTTCCTCCCTGTGGCTTCTAAAGGATGTGGACCACACTTTGACATTTGTCCTTGATCTGACGAAGTTTTTTATTCGTAGTAGCACTCCAATTCGTTTGCCAGATATCCCTAACCAAATGTTGCATCCAATTTTCGATGTCACAGGATGGCACAGAAAAGGGAAGGGAGGGGGGCAGACAGAGCGCATTTTTTGCTGCTGAATCAGCCTCCTCATTCCCTCGAATACCCTTGTGACTAGGTACCCATATAAAAGAAACCCTCATGTCCTTATTACGTAATTTGTGGAGATCATTTTGAATTAACCGAACCAAAGGATTAGCGTGAAACAGATTTGACAAGGCCTGAAGTCCACTCAGGGAGTCTGTACAGATCAAGGAATTTTTTGCAGTACATCTTGAGATTCGAGGAACGAGCTTTTTTGCAGGTTTTAAATTACATATTAAGTGAATGATGAGAAGTCTTCATCAGAGCAAGGCGTCCATGAGCAATACCAGCATAAGAAGACTCGCCAAGATCTTGACTAATAGCGAAATATGAAACTTTGAAGATGGCGAAACAGTCAAAAAGGCACAATGTAAGTTTGGTTTTTTAAGCAATGTAATCATTTAATGTAAGATCAATAAAATTGAATGTTTTAAAATTTCTCCATAATAGAGATTCACATAAATTCAAAATTTAATATCTAACTTAGGAGATTTAGCAAAAAGCTACTTATAAGAATGCACGCTTGGTCTGTACGTTTATCCGGCCGTCCGCCGTTTGCACGATAACTTGAAAACGGATTAACTTTTTCAAATTCTGTTTTCAGAAATATGACCATCAAAATCTTAGCTCGGCCCCCTTTTCAGAATTTTCGTGGACCCCTTCAAGTCAAATTCACTTGCTAAAGCAGTGACTGTAAAGAATACCAAGATAATGGCATGTAATGTAACAATCGATTTGTCAAGAAATGCACTGTTACTTTCTGTTCGTCTTTAAGCATTGTTGGCATAGGCACGCGCACGTGATAATCGCTTTGTCGAGGCTCAATAACTGAGTTATTGTACTGCGTTGTTTATTAGTAATTTTAGCTACATTTTACATTCTCGAATTTAATATACTTCTACGTCGCAGCGAAAACTCCTTCTTGGAATGTTGCAAGATTTTATTCAAAAGTGAAAATTTCATGTGAAAGGAATTATAGTTTGATTGATATGTCACAAAAATGAAAAAAAATCCTATATGAAAACCGGCCTTCTATAGAATTTCATGTAGTTTATGGTATAAAGCCTTTTACGGTTTATTTAATTGTTAATGTTTAATAAGGCACTCTATTCTCTTTTTCATCCTCCTTCAATGTTTTAAGTAATGATGAAAATATGAAAAAAAATTAATTTCCTTTTTCACGTTATGTTAAGACGAGGTTTCCGAGATTATACTCGAGATTGTATAATCTCGGAAGCATCGGTTAAGATTACGAAAAAAAGTTATATAATGATATAAGCTGCTAAAAGAAGGCGCTAATAATGGTAAGTAAACTGTACTTTCAGTTTCATTCTCATTTATTTCGCGCTAAATTTTCTGCTTGCTTGCATGCTTTAAAATCGATTTTGTCGAAAGGGCCCCGATTTTATTTATTTATTTATTTATTTTTGACAAGTAGATCAGGACGCTTATTTATTCCTATTTTTGGTTTTCTGTCCCAATTTATATAAAACGTTTTCACAAAAAGTCTATCATATACACTCGTGTCCAAAAGTTAGGCATAATCAATATCAGCACTATACGCGATGATTCTAAAATGGTGTATCAAAAGTACCTAAAGCTGTTCTGTGGGCCAAAATAAACAAAGTTTCTCATGCAAAGTGTCGAAGTTATACCTCTTTTACCCCTAAACATCCTGCGAAGTTTGGAACTGTTTATCCTCCAAGTGATCGTGGGCGACCAGCCCTGCCGCCCATTGTACTGGATCAAGTTCTTAGAAATGTGGCCGAGGACCCTTCGACGAGTACTCGCACAATAGTTCGTGGGTAATGCCTAGTTTACACAGTGCGGGTTTGCGTGCGAGTTACTGCAGTACAGTTGTTGTCATTGTGTGAACAGCGTATGCGAGTTACTGTTATGTGCGAGCACATCAGCAGATGGCGTGCGAGCTACTTCAAACTTTTTTGTTTTTACTCGCCACTCGCCCATCCCACCAAGGTTACAAGGTCATCACAGGTCAGTTGCTCGCACGTAGCTCGTACACAAATCCAGTAGCTCGTAAGCCAGCGGACCTCGATAACGTATTTTTTATATATCGCGTGCATTTGGGTTTTAAACTGAAAATGGCGGAAAGATGATCTGCACAAGATAATATTAATGAATTCAAGTTGTGCAGGTGTGACTCTCATAACTGCTTTATATTCGCGTGGGTCTTCGTGATACAACTTCTTGAAAATGGTACATGATGCTCCTGAATTTCTTCTTTCCATCCATTCTATAATCCAAATCTTTTTTTTCTTTCAGCTTTCTGTTTAACAGATTGCTCAATGTTCAAATTCAGCACACAGTATTTTGGTCATAGATCTTATGACAGTCCTTTTTATTAAAGCTTGCTGGCTCAACATTATCACACAGAATCTGTGCTCTCTCTCTCTCTCTCTCTCTCTCACTCACACACACACACACACACACACACACACACACACACACACACACACTCGACTTGCACTGTGTAAACGCAGAACCGAGTGCAGCTACTGTCATTCTTTTCATGCGAATAGTTAAGGCGAGCTACTCTCTACTGGACAGGTCAGCAGCTCGCAATGTGTAAACTAGGCATTAGGCGTTTCTCAGGGAACGGTATGGAGGATTCTGCATAATAATCTGCAACACCCCGTTCTACATTCAGCGAGTGCAACCACTGCTACCTGGGGGTTATCGAGCACGAAGGGCATTTTGTGAAGGAATACGGCGCGTTTATTTTCTGCAAAGGTGACGATGGAAACTTTCGATGACATAAGGAAAGATTCTTTGGAACGATGACGAAATATGGAAAAATTTCGCGTGGTTTTAACAAACTTCGCGAGGTGTTTAGGGATATAAGGGTTGCGATTTCGACATTTTGCATGAGAAACTTTATGTTCATTTTGACCCACAGAATAGCGCTAGGTACTTTTGATTCACCATTTTAGAACCACCCAGTATACTTACTTCCTAAACCAATTCTAGAAAGAGATGAGGCTGGTTAGACATGGCCCCTGCGACCAATCCAGTGTTCAGGAAAGGTTTCATCTAGAGACGTTTGTAAAAGGAGACTAGGCATTAGCTTCTACTTCCTGTAATGCGTTTCACGACTCCCAGCATGCAACGGGCTCATCAATGTTGCTCATTTCGTCAGATGGAGCCACTGTAGTTTCAGTAGTTTTAGTTTCGAACAGGAAATGGGAGTTGCTTGGTGGTTTGTTTACTTCCTGCTAGCAAAGTCACGTTTGCGCAACGTGGTTTGACTGTGGCAGTTACTGCCTGAAGTTTGCTCGTTTACTCTGCTCTCTTCGCTCTCTCTCTCTCTCTTTGATCTCCAATATTCAGAGACATATTTTAAATTTAAAATGTCAGGAAGACATTTGTAAAAACATTCGTGAAGACATTTGTGCTGCAAAATTTTGTAAAAACCGTCAAGATGAAGGAAAAAATTTAAAATTCTTCAGATTTCTACCTGACGCACGAAGGTGAGTTTTGTGTTGCTATTTTTTTATTTATTTTTTTTATTCTTAAGTTAAGCTGTAAATGTTCCGTTCAAAAGTACCAATGGCAACGAGAAAGCGTTTTGTATTGATGTGTCTTAACATTTAAAGGTAATTTAAGACCTGAAGTTAAAGTTTTCTTAATGAACTTGCTTTAATTTTTGAAAACTGCATCTTGTGCTTCATTCTTTTCTGTTTGACTACCTCTAATTGTACATATTATCTATGAAATTTCCACTAAAATGGCATACTATTATTCCGAAAAAATGCTCGTTAGCAGGCTCTTATGAAATTCAGAAATTTCTCTAGAAAAAAAGTACCCTCTTTTCTTGGAATAGAATCATTTTTAAACTATTGCATCATCAGTTTTTAAGAAATTTTATACAAAAAACCCCAGTATTTTTTATTATACTCTAGTTCTTAAATCATAAAATTTATTATTATAATTTCAGTAGCCTGTCTAGTATTTTAAAGAATATTTTATCCTTAAATAGCCATTAAGGCATTTTAATAGCAAGTATTTTTGCTGACGGATCATTTCATTCACTCTTGTTTTTTTTTAGCCAGTGTTATTTTTAAAACTAATTTAATAATGCAGATTTTGTTATCTATTTATTTTTCTTCTGTTGATATTTCGTGTATTCTTCAGATGCAGAACATGATTATTGGCATCAGAAAAAGAGGACTTACTGGAAAAAGACGTGTTAACAATAAGCAAAACATACAAATTGTGTTCATTATAGATTATATTTTGTAGGCTCTTACAAAAGTTTGATATATATTTTTGTAAACATTTATTATTCTAAACGTTGAATTCATAAACTGGGAAAATAATTATAAATAACTTTGTATATAAAATTAATTACATAAATATGGCAGGTTATTAAAAATTCTATTGGAACTGTCCTGTAAATAATGCATATTGTGTTGATGTTTATTTTTTTACATTTTTGATGTAATAAAATCGGATCTTGAAAAACGAATCGAAGTATTTTTCTTAGAGCGAAATTTTATGCCATAAAAAACAGAATTTAAACAATTGGATTAATAAATATAATAAAATACAATACTTAAAACCAAAATTAAGCAAAAAACGGATGAACGGGAAGGGGGGGTGGCAGAAATGAAAACGTTATTACGTCATTTATTAATTTACCGCAGTTTTTTGTATGACATTAGTAATGAACGTTTCCCCGTGTATATTGCTCGGACCTTCAGAGGGCGCCACACAACCGGAATTACAGAATTTCTATGGGGCAATCGCCAAATGCCGAGTCTCCTTTTACAAATGTCTCTAGTTTTATCCATCCAGCCAAGATAAAAAGAGTAGAAGGTAGAGCAGGTTTGAGCTGCGCTGCCATTGGCTGGAGCAAATCCATCTGCATGACGTCAGAGTTTGCCAAGAAGAGAACTAATGGTGCATTTGCTCATTTAAGGCGATTGAATTTATTTGTTTAACTAACATCATTATTTTATTTTTGATGTTATTTTTATTGATATTGAATCGTTTACTTTTTATGTTGTATTCTTTTCCATTATTTGTCTTGTTATATTTATTTTAAATAGAGAAAAATTCACCGCCGGACTCGATGAATTTTCAGGTTACCGCCGGACTCTTCAGGTTACCGCTAAGCCACAGTGGATATGGAAGATGTTGCTATCGAACATGTCTTATAGCTGTGAATTTTTTTTTTTTTTTAGTATTTTTCTGTATTTAATTATTAATATCATGAGATATGACATAAAAAATCTTCCTAAGACCATTTTCAAAATATTACTTGATATTTTGATGTTATTTTTATTTATATTGCATTGTTTACTTTTTATGGTGTATTTTTTCCATTTTTTAAATTGTTATATTTATTGTAAATAGAGAAAAATAGTAAAGAAAATTTCATCGAAACAGAAACTTCGGGTTACCGAATTACAGGTTATATGGAAGCTGTTGCTATCAAACATAACTTGACAGTGAAATTTTCCGAGATGTGGCATAAAAAAATCCCCTTTTTAAAATTTTTTTATTTTGTTTCACTTTGCTATTTGATTGGTTTACTTTGATTTTTGTTGTTTTCCTTACCTTTACTGTAAAGGGTTTACAGTATGTTTCAAATTTATTCGGACACTTTAAAAATAGCACATTGTCAATGGTTTTGACCTTTATTTAATTTCTACAACAATGATAATGCTTTAAATGAAATATAGGCCCTCTAAATATAAAAAAATATAAACAACTCGTAATTAAAAAAACACTTGAAAACTTAGAAAAAAAATTGAAATTGAGTGTTTCACATTTATTTAGACAGGCACGATTTAGCACAAGTTTAAACAATAAAAAAAATATTTAACGACCACTGTGACCTCCCCCTTTGATGACACCAAAAACTCTGTTTGGCATTGATTAAATGAGTTCTTGAAGAGTTCCAGGATCCAGACAGTACCAGGCATCTTCAATTGCAGACTTCAATTCAGAGATTGATGAAAATTGCCGTGCATTTTGTACACCTGCCTGGCCATAATGCCCCACAAGTTTTCGATTGGATTGATATCTGGGCTTCTGGATGGCTACGACAAAACTCGAACGTCATGTGATTCCAATCACTTTTGGTGTCCTTTGAATTGTGTATTGGTGCATTATCTTGTTGAAAACGCCAGTATTCTCCAGCTGCTCCAGCAGGCAAAAGATGTTCTTCCAAGATATTCTGGTACCCCTTTGAATTTAATCTTTGGAAATAAACACCAATGTTGACGTTTCATTGAAGCCAAATGCTCCCCACACCATCACTGATCTGCCACCCATTTGACATTTTGAAAACGTCTTTGGTTCTTTTCTCAAATCATGCTAATAGCATGCCTACCCCGTCCGGTCCATCCAAATTGAATTTTTTTTTTCGTCTGAGGAAATAATTTCCAACCATTAGTCAGCGAGGACATGTGTGTTCTAGCCCATGTCAATCTGTCACGTTTGTGGTGGTTTGTTAATGGTGGAATGGAACGCAAACGTCCGCGTCTCAGCACTGATGAATTTTTCTTGTCTCTGTACACTGTAGTACTACTGTATGGAAGTTCCAATTCAGTTCGAATTTGCCTTACAGTTGTGCATTCATTGGATGTTGCGTTTACAATGCGCCATACATCACGAGGTTTTAAGATTGCTTTCGGTCCTGTTTTTTTTTTTTTTTTTTTGGTGATTTCTGAACTTTTTTTGATTTTAGGAAATCAGCAACTGTCGATTTTGGTCTGTTGACAAAACCAGCAGTCTCACGTACGGACTTTTCTTGGCTAGCAAAGGTATCAATTTGGCCTTTTTCATAATTGGTGACATTTTTGCCTCGTCTCATTTTAGCTTAGTGTTTCAATTCGAAGCCCAGTGAAAAAAAAATGACTCATGCAAATGTCATAAATAGTACTTTAATTTGCATAAATACCAACGACCAATAGTAAATGGGTTGTCTCATTGAGTATTGAGGGTCCTGTCAACACTACCTATCACACAGAATCGGCTATTGTTAATCGTATTTCTACCAATAATGAGCCGTCATTTTGGCCTTTGACGATGATGTAACAATGTATACAGTTTCTGTGCACAGGCCGTCTGTCTAGGTGGTGTTGGTCCTGTCCGAATAAATGTGATTGTTAATAAGTTGTTTATGTTTTTTGTTATATTTAGAGAGCCTATAGTTAATTTGAAGCACTATCATTGTTGTAGAAATTAAATAAAGGTCAAAACCATTGACAATGTGCTATTTTTAAAGTGTCCGAATAAATTTGAAACATACTGTATTAATTTCACTGGCTGCCTGATAAGCATTAAACATTGGGCAAAGGTCAACTTTGCCAAACATTGATTTGATTTTTATTTATTCAACACTGGCTTTTTATCTGAACATAGTTTTATAAATTTTTTTCAATGTATTGATATTCAATAAAAATAATGATCCTAATGTTTCGTACAATTCTTTGCGCACCTAGTACATTTTTGTTACCTTTATTTCTTGGTGGTGACAAATCCTTTAGGTGTTGTAAAGCTCTTAATCTTATTTCTGGTTTTTCGTAACGGAGTTCTCTTTCTGCTACTTCAGTCTCATTTTGTAAATTTTTAGATGGAATAGCTCCATTTTTCAATATTGGTCGAAAATTTTATGTGCAATTAAATTTTCTATGTGAAATCTTTGGAGCTGATTTGCATTTTTGACACCAAATTTTAGCTAAGTTCTTTGGAGCTGATTTGGAAATTTGAAGTAATATATGTCATTATTTTTAATTTTGCTGTTGTTTTGACAATAAAAATTAGCATATTTAGAAATCCTGCTGATTAATCATTTAATTCAGATAATTATTGTTTTTAAGAATACACAATTGAACAATGTTTATATTATTTTCCGAACAATAAAGAGTTTTTCGATAGAAAAACAATTCAAACATGCAGAATAGCCGTCTGCTCCAGCAAACTATGACGTCACAACCCAGCTGTTTGCTGATTGGCTGGACAGTTTCTCTCGGGAAAGATACGAACCTGCGCTACCTTCTACTCTTTTTATCTTGCATCCAGCGTCGTACCGAAACAGAAATATTAGAATTTCGCTTATGGTGCGAGACTTTTCGGATAGTCTGTATTTGATGAACGAATCGTTACGAATAAGATTCGATTAATGTTTTCCCTGAAGTCCTCGCGGTGACATCATTATAGAGCAACCAATATAATGATGAAAATAATATAATACAAAATATATTATACAAGTGGGAGGTAAATAAAAATTTAAAAGCTTGCCATTTTTATAATGTTTTGAAAATAAATTATTATACACTCACCGGCTAATTTACTAGGAACGCCATCTAATACGGTATTGCTCCCTGCTGTGGTTGCTGATCTACCTGGATTCTTCCAGAAGAATCTCCTGGACATCACAAGGTAATGAACTGTTCCATAGGTATATTGGACAATGTCCCTATAAAGCAGTTGCTGTTTATTGGGGCTACCCATCCAAATTCGTTTCAAAGATGTTTGATTGGGTTAATATGAGCGACTGTGTTCTCTCATGACATTGACGCTAGTCCCTCTCCGCCCGAGTTTATCAGACTATGGCTAAGGTCAAAAACTCTCACCGGTGAGAAGAGTTAGCGTTTGGTCGGTCAGAAATCCCGGTGAGAAAACTGTGACGTCATTTTAACGCGGTCAGAAACGCCAGTTAGTGCTGCTATGCCTAACCGGTTAGTCTCACCGTCCTCACCGAGAAAAAGACGGTTAGCCCAGTGAGAAATTACGTCATCATTCTCTCACCGGTGAGGGTTATAGACATCCTCCTCCAGTCTTGTAGAGTTCAATCTTGAAGGCATGGGAGTAGTCAATGGGAGAAGGCAGTTGCCCTCTTTCTAAATCAAGTGACATGTATTTACAAGAACTTCATTAATTGTAGAAATAAGATGTAAGCGGGGGGAAAGGATGGAATATTGGTACTGGCTTGATTCTGCAGAGAATATTATGTTGGTATTTGGTGAACTTTGCCACGTAATTTTCTCACATGGGATTTGCACCCTCCCACCAGAACCAAAGTGGGTATCCTGCCTCACCCCCCCCCCCCGCCTTTCCTTATATAAATTCTGGCTCCGCAATTGCTTGATAGTCACGCGCAACTGGAGTATTTTTTTGTTTTTATGTTTTCGACAGGAAAGGAACCTGCTGCCGTATCTCAACCGTGGAAGGGTTCGATGGGTTTGTGCGTTCCGAAATGCCTTCCACGTATCTAACATTGTGCTGCGCTGTTAGCTGACGAACGGTGGCAAGTCGCTTGTCTTACAATTTTAGATGAAACTAGAGAGCGGTTCATCAAGTTATGTACGTTCGCAGGTGTGTTCCTTTTGGGTGGTGATTTTTCCTTAATCACGACATTCGGGGAACACTTTTGAAACTATAAAGGCTGTCAGTTGTTATTCTGATGTCTTCCACTATCATGTTAAAAATCTGTTAGTTTTGTCATTTGCCGTATACGGTCGGAATTGAGGTGAAAGAGGGCACGGCCCATTTGCACGTCGGTGGATGGAACGCCATCCAATAAATTTTATTATACCGTATAAGTGAATATTAACTATTATATTTATTATAGAGTCCCCCCTCCCGGTATCCCGTCTTACCACTGCGTTTAATTTTTATTATCTTTATTCCAGGGTTCTTGTGTCTCGTCTTTCTTTTCTTCTACATCCCTCATTTAATGTCAAAACTTACAAAAACGACAGTCCATTGAAATGTTCGCAAATCACTGCGCAATTAACTAGCTTTCCAATGCATTTCACATTTGGGCAACTCTATCGGTACAGATTCTTTATCTGTTAGATTCATTCTCACTGATGAGGTAAATACATTTTCTTCTGGCCTCAGCCGTCGTTCAAAGCAGTTTCTTTGCAGTTGCCCACTTTTTTCTTAGAATCAACTTGAGTTTACTCTGCTCGAAAAAAGTATCACCAGCTCCAGTGAACGCATGAATAAAAATGAAGTTCTTGAAATGGAACTCGACGTGTACACTTTCTTTTTCTCTTTTTTCTTGAAACGTATGCTTGTTTCTGAGCTAAGGCAGTGAAGGTTAACCCAAAGATCAAGATTTTCACTTATTATAGAGTGTGAGGATTTGTGCGGAATGCTAACTGGTGGCGTTTTTTGAAAAGAATGTATGGGAAAGCATTCTCAGTGTAGGCGCAGGAATGCATTCTCGAGAAGGGTTGAAATAAAGTCTTGCAGCGTTTGAATCAGTTTCTATCTTTATGTTAATCCCAAGAAAAACATTTGAAAGCGAAATCTATTTAATTTTCTGAGAATCTACTTAACTTTTCTGGGAAGCTCGTACTTCCAGATAATTAGCGAATTTAGTTGAAATGGCTTCGTCTAGTCATTCTCACAACAGTTGTGTGTATGGCTGCAGCTCATAGAATCTTAAAAAGGGCTTCTAATAATCATTTTTTAAATTTGATCTGTAGAAAGAAAAATAAACCGTGAATTTTTACATCTAATAGTCGGGTTCTAGAAAATTCACAATTTATATCTTTGACAACATCTAAAAAAAATTTTCTTCAGCAGTGAGACTTCCTTTTGTTTGTTCTCTTTATTTTTAGATAAATGAATTAGAATTTTATTTTTCATTTATTTGTAAGTTAAAATATCAGATGTTAATAAACTTCCTTCCTCTCTGTACTTTCTTTTTGATGAATTTTTCCATTAAAGGGGAAAATTAATTTTAGACTTGTCTCTTTCTTTATCAGGGTAGGCATGGCAGTGCCAACCCTATATGTTTAACCGAGGTCTAGTGGGAACTTTTTCCACCAAAAAGTACCATTTTCACGAAAACACCTGAACTTTGGGAAAAACGGCCAACGGAGCCTGTTCCTATAAGTGATTAGAATCATTTGAAGAATTTTTATGCTAATTGGGTATACTGTAAGATTACTGTAGCAAAAAGAATTTTTTGGACACTGTAAGGTCGGTCTCAGGTTCTGTGTATTGCAGATAGAAACAAAGTAAATACATTTTCGGGGTAGTTTTGCATGAGGATTACTATGAAAAAAGTCGTTTTCAAAACTTTGCAGTGGTTTCCGAGATAATTGGACTCTAATATGCATAGATATCAAATCCTGTTACATCCGAGAGATTGGTCAGAGAGAGTTCGCGTAACTTTTATTGCAATCTACATGTAATATTCTGTAAAATTGCCAACTTTCGTTTTAGTCTGACTTATTCTGCCTTTTCAGGATCAATTTGAATTTTGGTCACTTTCTGAGAAATTGCATTTTCATTAAGCATTGCCGGGGCTTTAAGATCCTGAATATTTGTAGCAAAGTAATTTGCTCTAATTATTAACAATGACAAATGGGCTAATTTTTTTTTTATATTTAAGCCACTTTTAATCAAAATGTATCCCCCCTTTCTACGTAGTTGCTATGCAACTATTTAAAAAGGACTAGTTTAAAAAAAATGCCTTAACGGGCAATGAAAAAGTTTATAATATGATAATTGTTTTAGTTTGTCCATGGAAAAAGTACGCAAGCAAGGGAAAAAGAAAAAACAAGCAGCAATCTTCTTGGCAAAAGTTTGTTCTGTTCTGTTTTTTCATATTATCGACCCGCATTTTAAACCCCTTGAACCTGTACAATGAAACGTCATATTATTTTGTGCTCAATAATATATTTTTTGAGCAAAAAACTGAGTAATTTGAGTTTGCATCTAAAATTTTATATTTACCAGAAATATAATTTCTAGCTGTTGAGATCTTTAATAGAATTTTGATTTAATTTTTAATATAAGATTTTTTAATTTGTTTCTTAATAAAATCCTATAATTGCTTTTTTTTTAACGTTTGTTTCTATTTTATTTGATGGTTGATTAACATTAGTTTTACGTTTAAAAGAAGCTAATATTTTAATTCCTTCTTATTTTTCGCGAAAATCCAATAAAATTTTCAAATATAAATCCTTTCCTTTACTCAAATTACTCAGTATCAAGGAATCATTTTCTTTTATTTTCCCAAATCCAAATCGAATTTCGTTTCAATACGTGTTAATTCAATAACTTCATTCCCGCAAGTTTTTTCGCACATTTGTCGCTAGGTGGCAACCTTGTTGTTTTTCGAGCAAACTCCTCACACTCTATTGTCTCACTCATTTTCAAAGCTACTTAACAGTGAAGCGTGATTGATTTTCGCTAAAGGGGACAGTCGTTATTAAACAAAAAGGATCCTGTAGTCATCATTTAGCAGAGAAAGACTTTGAAAGATTTATTGAGCCGTTAGAAGTGGTGCTATGAGGGTGTTGGCTCTGATTGGTCTCCCACGGATGTTAAAACACGCCGCTTCATTGGATAATGCCTTCAAGAAGATATTCCCTGAACAAACGGACACCGTTGATCCCAGAACAACCTAGGAAATATGTCATGCCCCATAATTAACGTGTCCGCATCTTCATCAGCCTGTTTCACACTGAAATCTTGTTTTTCTCGTTTTATAACAAAATTATTTTGACATGAGGAGAAGGATGTTAGTCGACGTGTACCTTCAGCAGGCTTGATACTTTTTTGTGTCACATTTTCTGGGCTCCGTCAAAGGATTGTCGTTCTCGTTGTAGGTCTTTTCCTGAAACTATCCAGAATAAATCGAAGATCTCTTGCTGTTGCCAAATCTGTATATCAAGAATCTTAAGGAGAGTGGTATATGGTATCATAGAAGATTATTGGTTTTACTCATCCTTAACTCATCAGTGACAATAACGAAAGAAATCGCAAGTTTTCTTCCGAAGTGATCTTATGAACTCTTGAGGAAACGAAATTCTTTCAAATAACTCCAATAATTCTTTTAAAAGATCAGTTCGAAAGAAACCTTGTGGCACTAATCATCTCTAGATTTTCTATTCAGCAGCATCACTTCTTTTCTTTCATTTATACTTATCATTTACGAATTTTTATTAACATTAGTTATTTTTTCTTAATAATGCTATGTTGAACGTTGAAGATACCCCGACATCATGAACATCATAAAGATCTTCATTGACTAACATAAAGCTCGCTACCATTCTTATAGAAGACAGTGGTGTTAGCATTTCAGTTGATTGGTTAGCCTTTATAACCCTGGATATTTGATTTAGGTGTACTTAGGTTTCCCAGACAAATTTTGGTTTGCCAAAGATTTTTATTGTGCATGGCAATAGGCCTTACTCTGACATGAGTCAATCATTTACAATTCTTTATGCACCGTATCACTGTCTGCTCTGTCGACCAAACTTTTCTGTCTTATTGTGAAAAAAAAAAAAATCCTAAACATTTGAGTCTTCATACTACATTCTCTCATGATCTCCTTCAGCTCTGCCTTAATAAACTATTCCAAAAGTACAGTAACCAGGGTATTGCAGAACCTTAATCAGTGCGTAGAAAATCAACCATGTAAACCAGTCTCTGTAACGGACTGGTCACCAGCAAAAAAAAATTATTTTCTAAAAGTTAATAGGTCAGGTGATCGAATTTACGCTCAGAATGCTCTAGAATAAATTTGCAGTTGCATATGCAATACGAGCATTTCATGGAAAATATGCTCAAGGACTCATGGGATCCATGCTGCCAATTAAATCAGATTATAGCAACAAGTTTGTCTCAAATGTTTTACAGAGGAAGTTGGCACAATAATCAAGACATTTCTGATATTTACTTTGATGATAACTGTAGTAATTTATCAAATGTAGTCTTCCCAGATTATCGGATTTCTTAGTTTTTCGTGTATGGAGATACTGTTAGTTGTATGGTTTCAGCTCAGACGATCGTCAATCAAAAATTTACCCTCTAGCCAAGAGAAAATACTTTCAAATTACGAATGACTACTTGAGAGTAAATAGAGTTTCTTGTCTAGTTCAGGGCATTTCTTTTGACTTTTGTTTACGAACATCTTATGGAAGGTTTGCTAAGTTCCACTCGAACATTGTACACTAAACCATGTGGTTAGTGGACTTTTTTTTAGCTCTGATAAAGGGTTTTATTTCCCCTAGCACAATTTCCATCTTAAGTTTTATAGAAATCAGATTCACATTGAATTGGTATTATTTTTAAACTCTGAATAAATCCTACATTATACAGCTAAATCTAAGAATTTGGTTTATATCCAGTACTGTATACCGAATCATTCTACATGCTGTATAAACCACAATTATCCCGTTTTCTTATATTGAGTCGCTGTTCTTTACGAGCAGTTTCCAAAGTGTGCAATTCTGCACCAGTCCCATATCTAGATTCTTCTACAAAAGGGCAAGTTTATACTCGGCAAGGTAGTGTAAGTAGTCAAGGCAAATGAATTTAGATTTGAATAACAAGAAAGATTTCATTCAATCCAATTCTAATGCAATGAGATCATTCACCAACATTTCATCTAAGTCTGAGTATTTACGTCAGGGGTAGTCAAACTAAAATACTCTTGAAATTATAGGTATTTTTAATATTAGAAGTATCGAGATTTTTATCATTTATTATATGCAGTAGATATTTAAATGCTCTATTAAAACACACGAAAAGGGACCTTTTCTCATCTACCAATTGCAATGGCCCGATTTAAACGAAACCTGAATCATTCTATTACTTAGCCCATTTCAGGTGGCCGAGAGGGCTAGGGCGTAGGCTTTCTAGTTCTCGAGTCTGCCTGGTCGCGGGTTCGAATCCCGCCGTGGGCATGGATGTTTGTGTTTGTCCCGGGCTGCGTAAGATATAACTTGTGTAAAAGGCGCAAAATGACCTAAGTAGTCGACTCCAAATTTCTAGAACTCCCCCCCCCCCCCACCCCCACCATCCCAGGTGCTCCTTCTCTGCAGTTTTTTTCTTTCATTTTAGCTTATAACAAACTTTCATCTCGTATTTAAATATTACTTTCTTCGTTTTCAGCTGTCCTTCGTGCTTACATGGTTTTAGTGACAGAAGGTTGTTTCTATGATGGCATTATCACTTGTAACAATTAATAATCAAAAAGTTCAGACTTTCGATTCACCTCGCCGTAACTAGACAAATGAAGCCTTGAAAAATTGTCAAATTTGCCTTTTTTTGCAATGCTTTATTTCCATACCCTTCTATTGCAAAAAGAAGCACTTCTATCCATTGCCTTTTTTTCATGACATAGTGGCGCAATCCATCCATAGTTTTAGCGGACCGTATAAAGAAACACATTTTTGAGACAGCTGTTTGCAGTTACTGTTGCTATTTTACAATCACGAAAAATTTATTTTATATATTCATTTTGTCACTGCCAGCATTGTCATACACGTGATTCAGAAAATCATCTTAATAATTTATTACTAATAACTTCAATTGCTCCGCTAAGCAAAATCTGAATATGCCATGTACTATAACTGGAGTGATAAAATGATACAATATGTGCATCAAATAGTTCCCGCAGTCTAAATTCCATTTTGACTACTAGGATTTCTTGTAATAACGTAAAGACCGTTTCTTTAAAAGACGATGAAGGGAAAAAACAATAATTAGAGCTCTTATCGAGCACTGAAGTATTGACACTCTTCACGAATATTCTGGCATATTCATCAGGGTGTCTACAGAGTTTCTGAAAGTCAATTTAGTGACTTTTTGGGGACCTCTTAAAAAAATTTCGTGACCTTATTTTTATTATTTTTAAGAATTTTTCCCAGACAGGAGTGAGCAGATTTTTTCCGTGAGCAAATTTTAATTCTGCGACTTGGAATTTTCGTGACCCATTTTCTAATTTCGCTACTTTTTCGTGACCATTTTCCAATTTCGTGACCTGTAGACACCCTGTTCATGCATTTGACTTGTTAGCTGACCAGTAATTTTCAATCGGCCGATACTAGTTTGCTGTTGTTTTCGACAAGATTCGTATACCTATGAAAAGACTTTTCAAACTCTCAATACATAAGCAATTGTACCAATCCTCCCTAGTTTTATTTTTTGGAAGTATTTTTTTAAAATCACTGTTAATGAAGCATTTCACATTTGAGAATTTAATAAAAATATCTGACTTTCCGGCTGCCAATAATAAACCAAAATTAAATTTGATTTGGTCATTATGAATCTCCAAAGTTCTTCATTCTTGAAAATACATGTACATTAAACTGGTTGAAACAAAATATCAGTGTCCAAAGATTAATCGTCAAAATTAGAAATGTTAACACTGCAAAAACAACAAATACATATAGGAAAAATTAATAAAAGCTTTATTCACGATTTTCAGTAAATTTATTCTCCACTTTCAAAATTAACAAGATATTTAGTCGAACGAGATTGATTTTTTTTTTTTAATTTTCCCCCCATTTATTTAAGGGAAAACAGTGAATCCCTCCGAAATGTTTGCATTATAAGGGAGCGACAAACATGACAAACGGAGCGTTTTGCTTGTGCTAGAGTATGAATTCATTATATAACCCCCTAAAACGTTTTACGCACAATTACAAGTCAACAAACAGGGAAAGAATGAATAAATTTTGTTCTTCAAAATGAGCACTATTTTTGTGATACAAGATTAAATAGGAGGGAAAAACAAAACAAAAAAAAAAAAAAAAAAACAATGAATAGAAATGGATAATTTGGTTTAAAAATCTTTTCAGTTTTATTTTCATAGTTAACCCGTGACAAAAATAAAAAATGTAAACCATTTTATTTTCTCAATGGCAGTCATTGCTGCCCCTTCTTAAATCAACGGTTTTCTTTTTTTTTTTTTTAATATTTATTTACAATATACTAGAATGAAATCCAAACGCATTTTTTAAACTACTATACGCAATTATATGCAACAATTTATATGTATACCGGAGAGAAAGAGAGAGAGAGACAGATAAAGAAAGAAAAGATCGAAAGAGATGATTGGGGTGGGAGAAAAAGAGGAAGGGGTAAATGAGAAGGGAGGAGGGGGTACATAATTGGAATGTACAGCGGAGAAATTTCGCCAGCAATTTTAGACATTCTCATTAGTTTGACACGTTAAATATCAATGGCGCGTTTGCTCAATTTACACAACGTACTTAAAATATAATGCATCATCGAAAGTTATATTTTTTTTTGTGACCAACATGACTAACAACTATGCAGTACAACCACATTGTCTCGTTTAAAAAACGCGGATTAAACTTGCTTCATACGCTGCTATTTATATATGTATATATAAAACAAATTTTTATATTACATTACCAAAAGGTTGTTTTTTCGTTTTCTTAATATATAATTATACTTTTTAATTTATTTTTTTTTCTCTTTGGAAAACAGCACCACAGTCGCGTTGTTTGCGAGAATTTGATCAGTCCAACGACTCGAATTGTTAAATGGGAGAATGAAATTAAAATAAAATTCTTCACGTTTTCTAAGGCAGGATTTGAAACGACCTAAATACTTTTTTTAAAAAGTACATATTGATGATATAGAAATTGAAATCGTGGGTAATAATGGAGACGTTACCTTTTATTACAAGTTAAGTACAACGAAACTGACGAGCATTCATACAAAAATAAAGTTGTAACTTAACAAATTTAGTAACTACATAAATTACGCGGTAACAAGGAGATTGGTTCTTGCAATTTCCTCTCCAATTCGTATCTATTCCCCCAGAAGTTTATTTCTTCCCCAAAGGGAAGTTTCTATAAATACAGAATACAGAAAAATTAAACTGTTATTGTTATTACTATATAAAAAAAATCCAAAAAAAAACATTAATATGGGGAAAAGAAACAAAGTTGTAGCATTCGGCTAACAAACACTATATATGCACATATATATAGGCTGCTGCTCATTCAACATTTAATTAATATTCGAGAGTAAAGAATGCCATCGGAAAACGTTCGAAAAAGTACTACAACAAAAAAGGAAAAAGGGGAGGGAAAACGAATAAAAGGGAAGGAAAAAATAAACCAATTTTAAAAACACCTTTTGGCCTATGATTGTTTTGATGAAATTATTCCGATATACAGTACTGGAAAGGAAAACAAAACAAGAACAAAATAGCATTTCACCATAGTATCAGATTATCTCTTGGACGCCCAAGTTTTGAGCACCAACTAGGAAGATATATATTTAAATATATATGCGATTCATTATTAAATCTTTTTTTTATGCTTTTTTTATTTTTTTAAGTTCTAAGGCCATCTGAAACTGATATTTAAAAAATACGAACTCCTCGACGTTAAATCGCATTTCTCACGTAGTAAGGATTAACTGCAATAAATACAATCTTTTCACTTTTTACAATATATTACAATATATTTGAACAGTTTGATGGTTATGAGGCGGCTTATTGTTATTGGTTTAATTCAATAATGGTCTGTTTCCGAGATAACTTGCTTTATGATTAACACTAACCACTTAAAATAAAAATTAAATTAAAAAAAAAAAAAAAAAAAAGTGCCGAGTCAACAATAATCGTGGCAAAATTTTACACAAATTTAATGAATCAAATGGCAAAATTTCACAAATAAATGTGTATAAATTATATCGTTACCATATTACGTTCTATTAAAATCATCACTTTGTTTATATTTTGTTTGTTTTTAAGATTTCATTTTACACAATAAAAAAAATAAAATAAGGGTTTACATTCGAAAGTATTAGATAAACAAAATAAAATGTTGATTTTTAAACATCAAAAAGAAAAACAATAAAACAATTCTTAAAAATCCCTCTTCCTCGTCCTCCTCGGAAAATAATGTTATCGAGCTGATACATTCTCTAAATATTATTTACAAGAATTAAGGCCCAGTCTCTTTGGAGAAAGAAACTGAGCACACAGGAGGTTCGACAAACGTTTAACATGTAAGCAATGTCCTCTCCAAACCCCCCAAAAAAGAATATAACTCAATGCGTTCGTTCATATCCAAACAGCTGGAGGGTTAAGAAATAAAAAGGAATTCCGAAGCTTGACCGTCTGACTAAACTGCACTCTTTATTGCATTTGCCTCCTCAAACCTTCGCCTACTGGTTCTCCCTTTATTCTTCGTCTATTTCTCTCCTCCTCCCCCTTTCAAGTTTCTGTAGCCACCTTCTTTCAGCCAATCAAAAACCATGTCCAGTCGGTCACCCAGGCGCAAAATGGCAAACCGGCACGAATCAGCACTGGCCCCTGGTCTGATTCAATTCTGATCGATTACTTTTCTAAATTTAACATCCAGAACTTTCATTATCACTCATGCCAGTGTATCGTCTCGAATTCAATTTTAGGAGAGAAGGGGACGGAAGCCTCGACACTAACTGCGTTAGCGTTAAGAGAATTCTTTGCCACATAAAAAAAAAAGAAAAAAATCAGAAAAAGGGGCAGAAACTTAAATTCCAACAGATGGCACTGAAATCAAAGCGAAGCCAAAGTACAATAATAAAAAATAAAATTTTTAACATTAATATTTTCAGAAACTGCGACAGGAGGGAGATACTTCCAATTATCAATACTTCCCAGGGAAGTAATCATATCGCCTCTTCCTCATTATTCGTATCACCTAACAAATTATGACATAGCGTCTTTTCAAAGAAGTGAAGCTGCTATTAACAAAACACACATAAATAAATAAAATTTACATAACAACAATATTCTCATTTTTATTGAAAACGAGATATTCTATAAAGCAATTCAACATAATTTTACACTCGTACACAGATGTCTAAATATTTACAACTATTATCATTAATCATAACAGAATGCTAGAAATGGGAAGGAGCAAATACTTCAACCTAATTTGCATAGATTCAGCATTTATTTTTTCTTTCTTTCCAAGACCCATTTAAAATTCCTTATAAAAAAATAACTGGGATACCATATTTACAAAAACAACATCATTGCACCAGTGGGAGGGGAACACTGAAGACCGTTCACAGAAACAGACCATTATTGTAGGCAGTTATGCACATTGTCTAAGTTACTGTAGGAAATAGATTAAAACTTAAACCAAAGTATTAACTGCTGAAAAAAAAAAAATCTGTCACTGTAATAGTACAAAAAAATACAATTTGCAGAAAGATTCTGCTTACAATGAAGTATTATAATCATTTTTAGAAATACTCTAAAACAATATAACGTTTTCAAAAACTCAAACAAGAGTTCACCTTGATTACAAATTTTATCATTACAAGTAAAAAGAGCATTTTACTTTCTCTTATAATAATTACTCATTATTGGGAATAATGTTTAAGATGACCAAATGAAAGAGTAATAAAGATACTTAACACTTTAAATATGCAGTTGGCAGATGTTTGCTAATTAACACCTGCAATGAGCAATTGTTTGGGGACATTTCACCCACGGTCAATCCTCGGCTGGAGCACTGACAAAATTGTAGGGCTATTTTTTATTTTTTTTTATTTTTATATTTACTTGTGTAATTAAAAAAAAATCACATTTGTTAGCAACATTCATTGCTTTACATTCAAGTTCTAACAACCTCCAAGATGACTAGCTCTTAGGAATTTCACTCTGGAGGTGGAGGCGGCGTTGGTGGCGGAGGCTCCAATGGCAAAGGTGGAGGTCCATGGTCGGGAGGTGGTGGTGGTAATGGAGGGCCCATGTGGAAGTTCTGCCCATAAAACGGAGGATGAAATTCTCCTGTTGGAGGAGGTGGGTGAGTAAAAGTATAGCCAGACATTGGAGGAGTAGGATATGGATAGTACTGCGCATAAGGATAAGGGCCAGCATTCATTGGAATTTGCTGGTAAGCAGCCAACACATGCGATTTGTTTTTATAGTTATCGTTCACTTTTGTTGACGATCCCGATTTTCTTGAAAAATGTGAATAAGAACTGCCAGATGAAGTATTGTTTGCTTTAGAACTACTTTCACTTTTTGAGGAACGCGAGTTACTTACACCGGGCTCAGGAGGCATTGGGAGACTCAACAAAGACTGTCCTGACATAGATCCCTCATCTTTTTTACTAGACCGGGTTTCGACACGAGGGATTTTTGGAGATTTGGGAGAGCTTTTCACATTTAAACTTTTAGGGCTGATTTCTCTCTCCCTTTTTCTTCCTTCTTTTATCTCACTATTTTTACTTCCTGTATACAAAGTCGGGTCCTTTGGAATTTTTATTTTTAATTTTGGAATATCACCAATTCCAGTACTATTTTTCTTTTGTGCAGGGTTAGCAGCCAATCTCTCTTTAGAAATCTTCAATTTGATTGGAGTATCTTTTTGGGGACTTACTTTATGACGACTATTTTCACCAGAGTTTGTAGGTTTGCTGTTGAGTCTCTCCTTAGGAATGGTAAGTTTAATTCTCTGACTTACACCAGCAGCTGATGGGGTAGAAGTTGCTGGAAGCTCTGTTGCTTCTGTTGCCAAGCTTTCCCGTTTTTCTAAGCTTTCTCTTTTTTCTTTTGCTTTTTCTTTATCCCTGTGTTTGTGCTTTTCTTTCCGTTCATGGCCTTTCTGTTTTTCTAAAGATACATTTGCCTTTTCTGTTTGAATTACCACAGGAGACTGTGGGTGCGTTTGTTGAATATGCGTGTGCAAATGGCCTGGCGTCACCACAGATGGTACTTCTGAGTTTTTAGTAACAATTTCTTGATAATGTTTTTCTTGAGATAAATACTGTTGATTGGCTTTGGAAGGCAATGCCACCTTTTCGGATTTCACACTCACAGAAGAGTTGCTCTTGCCTTCTGGATGTGAAACTTTTACCTTTATTTCACTAGAATTTGCAGAAGCTTCATCTTCTTGTATAGATTCAGATTTTACATCTTGAGAACTTGAATTCTTATCGTATGTACAAATAGAGTGTTTTGAACGTTGTTTATGTTCACCTGTTTGTTTATGTTCATTTTGATGGCTGGATTGATTTTTAACAGGAGTGTCTTTTAATTTTTCTTGAACAAAACTAGTGTTAGTTTGGGTTGACGAACGTGAATCACATTGGTTATTTACAACAGCAGCTTCTGATGATTTTGAACTAGACATTTCTTCCTTCCTGTGACGTATCTTCTCTTGTCTTGTCACTGACTGAGAAGAGGGAGGTGGTGCAGGTGGAGTTTTGACTTGATTTGGATGAAAATTTTGCTTTTCTTTATCCACAACTTCCTTCTCCCTTCGTTCTTTGTGCTCTCTGTATTCTTTACTACTAGAAAGTTTCGTGGCATTGTGCCTGTGTTTCTTGCTTGATGAAGGAATACTGGCAATGTTCGTATCATTTGAAACTGACGCTTTAGAATCAGGATTTACAGGCAACTGACCAAGACCTGAAAGGGTTAAAAGAAAATGTTATGTGCTAAATGTATTTAAATTTCCATGTGGTCCTTTAATGGAGATCCACTTGAAGTTAAAATATATCTAACAAATGCTAAATAAAATGACACAATTAAAAAAAAACAAAAACTTAAAGATAAACTCCACACTCAAAACAACTTTGTTTAAAATGAAAGATGAAGGTCTCAATAATAACGTAGCATGTATAAAAATTTTCAATTCGAACTCAAAATTGATAAAATATATAAAAAAACTTTCATTTTTTCCCTCCCCCCCCGATCGACACCGGGATATGTGACGTCAGAAGTTGCCGAGAGGTGCGAAGGAGTTTTGAAATTGCGACATCTTACATTGGACGTTATCGCAGGCGCCGCTATCAGTAAATTGTCAGTGCAGGCACCGCTATCAGTTCTCCCGCTTCCCCATCAGGGCATCACAGTGGATTAGGCCTACAATGGACTATGCATATGAAAACAAGACCGACAGTGACAGCGATGTACAAGGGTGTTAGCAGAATTAAATGCTACGGAAACTTCTGCGATATACAGCCCTATGTATGAAACCGTGAAACGGGATCTTCTGTTTGCCGCGTCGGCGTGTGCCCAACACAGTAGATAGGCCTACTTCCTCATTCTTTCGGCGATGAACGAGTGCTGTTTGCGATCGTTGTTCTTGAAGAACGCCAGGCCCGTTTCGAGTTGGAAGAGCATCTAGTTCCACCTTATATGTGATCTAGTTTCAGTGAATTTCTTGTTTGAATTGATACTGAATTTACAACGGTGGAAGCGTAGACAAAGCAAGACGCTTCGAAATGAGCACACGATGCTGCTTGGAGTTGGATGCCAGTTCCCTCGCTGTCAAAAACTACTAATCCACTGTTTTTTAATCGATTCTGATTGTGGAAATCTATGAAACGTGAAACTTCTATCTGATTGTCTATTTACACATCCAAACAGAGAACAAATTGAAGGCATTCCCACATACAGGGTTCCCACAGAAAATCTGTATCTCATTTCCCTGACCAAATCTTTTTTTTTTTTAAAAAAACATGTCTCTACAACAGCTTTTCAGACACAATTTTATTATTATTATTACCCGTATTATTATTATTATTAGTTGTCACATTATATAAAATTAGTATTAGTATCAATATTACGAGGCTTGTTCAATAATTTTTGCCTCCTGGTCCGTAACTGGACATATAAATGTAAGTATAGATGTCTCCAGTAAAATCTATTTCCCTGACTTTTCCCAGGAAGAGTCTCATTTCCCTGACAAATCCATGAAAATAGCCCTTCTTCCCTGACTTTCCAGAATGTGGGAACCCTGCACATAAAACAGGTCAGCAAAATCTTACGATACGTAGAATCGTTCTAAGCGACTAGAATCTCGGCGACGAAATTTCCCAAGGTTCTCGCGGCAGGAAATGACAGCTTGTTCCGCCGTGTTCTGTGGAGTCGGAATGGAAAATCCCACGCAAATTTTCAATTTTCCAAGGCATTTTTCTTAATAAAATATTAGGAAAAATCGAAAATTTTTGAATGATATATACTCTATTAACCTGGATTAATGTTTTGATACAAAAAAAATAAAGTCGATTTTTTTCGGTGGAGTTTACCTTTAAATGTTAAATAATATTGTAAAGTCTTGCTAATCCAGAATCAATGAAAAATTCCAAATTAACAAGGTTAAACCACTTGCAAACAAATTTGACTTATAAAATTTCAGAAACATAATAATACATTACATATTGTATTTACTAAACAGGTGGTGGCCTTACAGTATAACAGAGGGACATCAGGAGTTCCAACTAGTTTCGCCATTTATTCCTGGCTTTGTCAAGGATATACAGCAAGAGGCATGCAAGCCTTTATATAT
>JAHWFO010043354.1:2227885-2251125 GCA_023313115.1 Rhysida immarginata
ATTTCCACGCAAAAATGAGAAAATGGATTTTCTTGAATTACAGCGCCATCTACCAAAAATAAAAAAAATGTTTCAGACAAAATGTACGTAGTTTTTTATGTAGGACCTGAATCTGCAATAAAAAATAGGGGTTCCCATTTGAAATTTTAAAGTTGCCCCCCGCCCCACCCCCAGGGGCCGGGGGGGGGTGGGCTAATTTTAGCACCAGCAGATGCCCCCTCGAAAATAATCAACTTTGGATTCTACGCATTTTTTCGTGTGAAGCTTATTTTTCGAGTTATTCTGCTTTGTCAACTTAAAATTTACACCCTGTATAAGTGGAATAAAGTCATAATCAAATAAGAGGAATAATGAAGTTGTGGATATTTTAGCTTGAATGTGGTTTGTGTCCTTTTCTTAATGATACTACATTGTCTGTGTTTTTATAATTATAACAAATAATAACTTAAGGTTCAAGAACAACAAATTTGATGTTTAACAAATTTCTTTTTGTTAAAAAAAAAAAAAAAAAAGATAAGCAAATCAACAAACCTTCAAGTAACTCCAATGTTATATGTTTTTCAACATACCAGAACCAATCTTTTCCTTCACTTGAATAAGGAATCTAATGAATAAATGTAAAAATAACTCTTATTACTCTTAAACCTTTATTGTTTTGTTTTGTTTTGTTTTTTTTAATCTTAAAACTCAAAATTTAACATTTATAAAATTCTCATCATTTAAACAGTAAATTTTAAAGACATAAGTTTACATTTATCCAGGAAATTTCAGTCTCACAGATTTCATCAAAAACCTGATCTTGCTTGAACAGATTTCCCCAAGTGAGTGGCAGACATCTCAGCTTCTACATGTATTAGCTTTTACCATTCAGCATTTTTTTTTTTTTTTTTTAATTTTGATGGACAATCTCCTCGATGTCCAATAAAGAATGACAATAATTAAATTCGAAAATCTTGTTCTAATTAATGGACTCCAAATGCCTCCCAAAATCAAAGTGAAGAACATCACACTAATCTACATGAATAGAGTGTTACTCATTTGCTTAAGATGTACATATGCACAGTTTTAGTAATTCTACTGAAAATTCAAGCATAAACCAATTACAAACTTCTTGAGAATGAACTTTGTTGATAACAAATAAACTACATCTGTTTTTATATACACTTATCCCTGGTCATGAAGTCATCTTCTGGTCAATAGGAAAGCATACAAGGAAGGAGATGAGGGAAACAATTTAATTTCTTGTGGAATTGAATGAACTATAAAGATGAGAATCTCTAATCCACAATAACTAATAAAAAATGAAATACCAGAAACATTTTTTTCCATGAATATTTGTGGATTAGAAGTTCTTATTTTCTTTATAGTTCTTGAATTCAGATAAGTGAATAGATTCAGTTTTCTGAATTCAACTACTCAATGACACACACAATACACACACAAAACAACTGATCATGTTTTTTTCTGTATGAAATCATATGCTGCTAAATTTCAGTATAAATAAATTTTTTTTTACACAAGTTACAGTTTTTTAAGTTACATAATTTTTTTTCTTAGAATATCATTTTTAAAAATTGTCAGCTTTGGCTAATATTAAATCATAGATAATTTCTCTTTCTCCCATCAATTAAGTGAATAATGCAATTTTGAATACCACATCAATACTGTATTACCAGTGCATTGATCAAGAGGTCTCTGTAAAGAGTGAAAAGGATGCAATCTGCATTCACATTAAGGAGTGAAGAAATGTATATTAAAAAAATAGCTAAAAAATATACATATACAGTAACTGTAAAATCATTTTCACACATTTTTAAATAATGTATTTAACTTTTGCCATGTTGTAAAGCAAGGCATTGTTATAATGTACTCAGATTTAACCCGCATATGGATATAACTCAGTAAGTTATTGGGCCGTTTTCTTTCTTCTAGAGTAGTCTTAGAGTGGCCTGGCGAGTACGAGCCCCGAGTATAAAGATTCACCCGCCACTTTTGAAACGAGCGCTGATAGGTTGGGTTCCACTTCCACAAAAAAGGGTAGGAGGCTAATATAATGTACTTAAGCCTATATATCATTTTAATTCCTTGAATTACTTTTTCATACTTGTTCCATAATCACTTTGTCCAAATGTGAATAGTAAGGGAATAGATATTGTCTTTATGTCACTAAGTTGTTTCAGATTTCAGAATCAAATTCTATAAAGCGATTCCATTTATCATTTGTCAGTTTGTCTTTATTCCCTTTACCTTCATGGACTTCACCTCCACTGCATTGAGAGCTGGCTATCAGCACATCTCTGCTCGTGAGGACGTTTATGTAAGACTTTTTATGGATCTAAGAGTCCAATTAGTAAGCTAATTGCAATCACAAGCAAACAAAAAGGGTGGAATCCCTCGCAACAACAGTGATGTCACACTGGCAACTTCTTGGATTTTAAGAGCTTCTGCAGCTCTTTTACTATTCTTCCGCAGATGCGAAAAGAAAAGAAGTTTAAGGAAATAAATTAAAGTACAATTAAGTTTTAGATAGTACATTAATAATAAAATAAAAACAGCCAGTTTATTGAAACTGAGTCCAAAACCAGATGATCAGGGACATCATACCATATGATTAGCCACTTGAACTATAGACAGCCCTGAACAGAACATAAGACATATGCAGTGATTGGCTAAAAACAAAAAAATTGGAAAAAGGCTTAGGTTTGATTTGCCATGTGGTCCCCTGGATTAGGTGTGGGCAGAAGTTTCCCCAATTCAACTTTGCCAATGAAAATATAGAGAAAATCAGTTTGTCATAGTTATTATATTTTTGTTGTAATCACCTTGAATATTTATTCTGAACAATGAGTAAAATTTATTAAAAAAATACATGAAAACAGCTATTATAAATAATCTTAAAATTTATGTCAATTATCAAAAATATCTCTTACCTCCCAACTGGCCCATTTGCAAGCCAAGTGAATGCAAACACAGGCAACTACAGTTGGCTTATACTGGAGACACATGGTTGTTAGATGCAGACTAAGTTGAAAAATTAACTCATTAACTTCAGAACGAAAAAATAAATGAAATTATCATTGGAATTTCTTATAACTTGGTTACCACTAAAGACTCAATTAAATATAGGAATCGGGGAGCAGAAACTTTAATGAATTTTTTTCTTAAACTTAAAAAAAAAAAAAAAGAAAATTAAAATTAAAAACTTCATAAACTATGTACCTATTAGTGGCCATGATATATGATGTCTGTGCCAGATCTTTGCTGGCTGAAATTAATATTTTTAAGACATTATTTTTAAGTAATTTCAATAAATAATAATTGAAACAATCGTTCAAACAATTCCATATTTTTTTGTTTGTTCATTAAAGATGCAGTACCTCTGACCAACTGGCAACATTTGACTATGTGGGTATGAGGGTGGTCAATAGCTACGTCAAAACCTGTGAAAGAGTCAACATTAAAGTTTTAAGTGGTTGAAACTTTGTTTAAAAACATTTCAGAATTAACAAGAGCATTTATATAAACAGAAAGGAAAAATATATAAATTTAAATACAAAAACAAGACCTTTCTCAAGGAAGACAAACAGATTATCATCAAAATACACTTGAACTCTCCACATTAAATCCTATAAACTGGCTACCTGCATGCAGATACTCCACTGATCGTCATAAAATAGATCATTAATAAGCAGAAATGACCCCAAACATGATTAATATATTTTTATTTTTTATATTATTTTTATCAATTTCATGGCTGTCTCGGTTTGAATTATTACCATAATTTTTGGGGTATAATGCGCAGCCATATTTTTTAGCGTTTCTGAAAAAAAATCTCCATGCATAACGTGCATCGCATATTATACGCATTTTATGTACCTAAGATAGCGATTCAACATCAGGGAGTGCTCCGCCATATTTGTTCAAACGCACAGTGCATTATGGTCGTCTGATTTTTAAAAGCTTTAGACTTTTTATATTCCCATAAAATGAAGAAATTAAATTTTCAAAATAAATGATCATATTCATTACAGTTAAACTTACATTTTATCTGAAAAAAATGTATTTAATTTCTTTCAAAATCGGAATCATCTGTGTCCGAGTTCTTTGTTAGGCCTAATTACCGTTTCTTCTTCCTCCCAGTCTTCTATTCTCATGATTGAATCATAGACAGGAGAAGTAATTCCTGCTTTCACAAAAGCATTCAAATTGTATTTTCTTGTAATCTCTGTCATGCAAATGAATGATTGATAGATATCCATTTGATAGATAATTCAAACGTTTTGTCTCCACATCTTTACGAAGATCGATTATAGTAGCAAACATTGGTAAAAGTACAGAATAGCGTCCCCTAACTTCTTTGATTGATATCATCAAGACTGGTTGCATTCATTATTGTGTCAGCTCTAGTTAATGGCAAAGTAATTTGCCTTACTGTTGGACTTTATTATTATAGAGTTCACACAGAATAACAGTCACTAAAACACTGGCTGGCTAACAGACATCTCATCTTCAGGCGGCCATCTTAAAGGTTGCTGAGAAAACCTGGTATCCTTGGTTTTATGAACGGAAAACGGAAGAGAGCCACTGAATTCATGTTTGCATTAAATAAACGTGAAGTATATTTATATGTGGAATATAAAGTGAATAAATATAATGTATATTGTATTTACTGTATAATATTGTATAATAAAAACCAAAGGTAGTATAAAAGTCTGTCAGCACCAAGTTCTTTTAGCATCCCCCCCCCTCCCCAACTTCTTCTCCAGGTTTTATTATCGGCCTATTATGCGCATCATCCATAATGCGCAGCAATGATTTTTTTTTAACTTTTTTCACGCATAATGCATGCATTATACTCCAAAAATTATGGTATGTAGACCATAAAAAGTTATAGATTTAGTGCTTTGAAAATCATTCATTAATGATATTGCCGAAATTAAATAAGCATGAATAAGTTCCAGGTAAAGCAATATAAAAAGTAACCTGTATTGCTGATGTATTTTGATGTTTTGTCATCAAAGCATCTGACAGACTTGTGATATGTAATGCTTTTGTTTTCTTTTTTTTTTGTTGTCACTTATATGCTATTTGTTTACTTAAGAAATCATGTATTATGCATGATTTTAGTTGCTATTCAAGGATTTTAATAAAATTTAAGCCTTTTATATACTACAGTATATCATCAAAACCAACAAAACAAATCAGTGAAGTAGTGATTCTGCCATGGAGTTCCAGCATAAAAGGATACAGAGATATCTACATACATTGCTGCAAAGCTGAAATGTTAACGTGAAAGAAAACTCTAAACACGATGAAAAATCTACTCATGAAACATGGTGAAAAATCTGCTATATTATGTGTCTAAATAATTTGTGTCATGAAAGGAAACATGTACACCACATTCTTGATAACATTTATTTGATAAACAGTGAATGATTAATCTTTATTTCATAAATGCTGAATTATTTTTTGTAACTTTGTTTCAAATAACGTTTACCATTTTTTGATTAATGCTCATTAAGGTCTCAAAAAACAGCCTCATATGCCATCTGAATATCCCACGAGTCCATTGGAAATCAGTTGTGCACATGGTTGCACAGCAGTGTAGTCAACTTCACGGATTTCCCACTAAATTTCTCGGATTTTATATAAAAGTTATGCATAAATCCGCTCAAAAATTTGCTAAAATCTCATTAATACATTTGAATTCAGCGGGCTTTTTTTTTTTTTTTTAGCTTGGTTTTAGTAGAAAAATTTTTTCTGAGGCAACACTTGCATAACGTAATAAGTTTCGTTTTCACCACTGTCTTCTACAGTTTAAGCACAATTCAAACCACGAAAGAAAAAGATTAAATTACATTATTAATTTTCCTCCATGATTTAAACATCAGTGTCATAAAATTACTATAATTGATAAAAGAACTCCAATTTTTTTTGAGTGCATTGAATTATGTAGCAAAAACATGATTGCTACCAGCAAGAACGTCATAAGTTCTTGAAGCTAAAATCTTATTCAAGGACCAATTAATTGCTAACTCTTATTGCTAGTGATCACTTTTCAAAAAAAATATTATCAAGTACATATACATCAAATTACTAATATGAGCCAGGGTTCGCGCTTACTCGCAATTTACGCGTCAAATGAGCATTTTTGCTAAAAATTGACTCATGACTTTTTGACCAGCGAGTCAAAATTGACTTGTTAAATTTTGGATATCATCGGTCCATATCTTTCTCACCATATTTTAACCTTACTTCATTTTGTCACATGCGGTCTTGTTTAAATTTCTAATTAACTAAAGCAGTCAGTAGCTATAAAGATTTTGGATGCACGTAAAAATATGGAAGTTAAAAAAAATCTAAATTTTGACTAGCACCTTCTGAAATTTGACTCGCATTTTTCAGGCTAGGGAGTCAAATTGACTCGTAGATATTTTGCCCTAGCGCGAACCCTGATGAGCAATAAAAAAAAAAATCAATTCTGCCGAAATAACAAATGCTCAAAACAAGACAAAAAACTATAAATCTCGACATAAAGAAAATAAAATACAAGTTAATATTTTATATTACTCATTCGCACTTTCTTTGGACATATTTACTAATGTTTGGGACCATTAGGAATATAACCTCTCTATTTAGCGGAGTTTTTATGGAAAATCAGTATTTGAATAATGCCGTTTTGAATTTAGTTCACGTATTCAGAAACCTAACCCAAGCATTAATCAAGAATGTGGTATAGAGGCTACGACTATCCATATTGCATGACACTCATCACAGTGCTTAAGGGGAGGTTCTAGTTACGAAATGAACTTTTTATCTTATTAATCAATTTTCATCAAAAATACCATGATTCAAGTAGATTTTAAGGAGATTAAAATGGTGTAAATTTTATTTATGTAGATAGCTATGTTAGGAAGTTACGTTAGAAAGTTTCGCAAAGATATTAAAACTTCAAGTACACGTTTTACTTGATCTACTTAAAGCAGAAAGAAATGGTCTATATCAATGAAGAGATCAGAATTTTTTCATTTAGATGCTCAAGCTGATTTTGAAAAATTTATTTTTAATAATTAGCAATGAAGTAGTTGCTAAACGTCACCTAAATACAGAGCCATTCAAAGTTTTTTCAAGCCATAACTTTTGAATGAATTGCTATAATGAAATTTGAGCTTGAGCAAAGTTTTCCTTAGGATTAGACCTTTCTAAAATGCCCAAGATCTTTAAAATCCATCAATTACAAGCTGAGAAACACGTACTGGACAAATTCATTTCTATGAAAAAATTGTAAACGAGAAAACGCAGTTCAAAGATTAAAGATCCTTTCTTTCATAATGTAACGATTAAATCAAAACATGAAATTTAACCATTAACACCTTGAAAAAACTCCCCAAAAAACATTTATTTCATGAAGTTCACATATGAAAAGGTATGAAAATGCAAAAATCCAAAAATTGAAATTTTCATCAAAAATCATCATTTTTTCACTAGAGACTCCCCTTAAAACACAATCCATAAGAAAACTAAACAAACCCAAAGATTCTTTAGTATATAGCATCCACATAATGAAAATTTACCAAGAGTTTTTATAGCCAAGTATGATAGTATGCAAGCATCATATCGATGTTCACATTGGAAACAAAAAGCTTGGGAACATCAATATAATTTGCAAAATAATGTTAACAGGCAAATTAATTATTAATCACTAATTTCCATTCACTAACGCGACATAAAAGGCTAATTAATTTTACTGAAAATCACCAGTAATTCTCCTGAAGAGCATTTCCTGATAGAAATCATGTATTATTACGTGAAAAAAGTGGAAGTCATATTTTTAATACAATTTTTTGCTATATACTTTCTTCAAAAATCATATTAAACTGAGAAATTGTTTTATTTCTTTTTTCTTTTCTTTTTTTAAACAGAAGCAAGTACTCAATAAATATTTATATATAACACATGAGTCTAATAAGAAAAATAAGAATAAAATTTAAAAATTTAGTACCTAGAGTTTGCAGCATTATGTTTTCATTCATTACTAACTGCTGAGCTTGTTCCAAGTAAGCCTGCAAGTAAAAAAATAATAATAATATTAAACAAAATTAACAATACAATTTCACATGAAATAAATTTTTAATGTCTTCAGGACACACTGGATTCTGAAATGATCATGGTACTTAACATGTTAAATTATATGTATAGGGTGACATTACAGGAATCTATCTAGGACCAATTTGGTACTATTTAAGGATACCTTCACAAAATTATTTTAAATGGAAACTGTATCTTCACAAGATTTTAACGGTCTTTATCAATGTATTAACTTCAGTAACACAAGTTTATCAACGTAAGTAATGTTAACTCAAATAAAAAAAAAAGATTTTTTTAAAATTAAATTCTGTGTTTTTAATAGTTACAGATCAATTTTTTGAGAAGACTTAAGAATTATCACAAAAAAGGACATGAATTTTGAAATTGTAGATAGACCCCTGCATTAGGAACTTTTTGACATAAGAAGCAGGAAAGAAAAGGTTCTGAAAAATTCTGAGCCTGTAGCTCCTGTAAAGACTAAAAAACAATTTTACACAACACAGAGGAATGGGATGTTATAGAGATCTTACCAATTACATTAAGTGACATAGTAACCATTTTGATTCTTTGAGAAATGCAATCAATTTATATGTCGCAATAAAAGCCTATCAAATTTAATACACTCGCTGGACTTTTATGTCCTATCTTAAGGGCGGTTCACATTCAGCGACTTCGCGCAGTGAAGAGTTTTCCCGAATCCAGGCGTTTTCTAAGCGTCACAAAGCCACACGTGTTAAAATGCGGAGCCGTTTCACATTCAGCGGGAATGAAGCGGGGAGCTAGGTGAACTTCCTTCTCTGCTTTCAGCCTGCGTCCCCCCACCCCCCTCAGCTAGGCGAACTCCACTCTGGTTGGATGTTCGATAAGTTGTTCTTTCATCCATTCTGTTACTTTCTAGACATCGTGTATATATATTGTGATAACATGGCTTTCTTGGCATCATGTACATGAATATATATATTTTGTATTAGGAAAAATGACAGAAAACGAGGCACATGTGCACAGAAAACACACTATCGGCGAATTTCAATATGGCAGACTTGACTGGCGGAAGTGGTTTAGAAACAGTTGCTAAGGATTCTGGAACCGGAGAGATGCTCACTTGTAGCTAATTGGCTGCGCATTAGGAGCGACTTCTGAAAATTCCAACACGGTTGGAATTTGAAACCCACACTGTTGTCGGCTCTAACCCGCTTTCCGCCGCGAATTCGCTGAATGTGAAACAGCTCCAGCAACCAAAATCGCGTCTAATGCACCAGATATGGCGAATTAGATGCGAAATCGCCGAGTGTGAACCGTCCTTTAGAAATCAATCGTCACAGCCTGGCAGTCATCTACGAATGCAACCATGCCTTAACCAGGGTAGAGGTAAAACGGAAACCGAAGCTCCACCCATTAGTTGAAATAAAAGCGATCGTAGCGGTAAGTTCGTGAACTGAATAAATAAATAAAACCACGTGGTCAGATTGTACAGCACGTGATCGCTTTTTGTCTGTTAATGTCTGCCGAGATGCATGTTATAGCACTAACGACTTGGGCTGAGACTATACCAAATTTCTATGAACGTTTTTCATTCTTTTTTTCTCTTTTGTAAAATGTTGATTAAAAAAAAAGACTAGTGTTGGATTCGGTGCTGCAAAAACGTGCAACAACTCAACTTTTAATAATAAACAATTTAAAGCAGTTGATGGAATAGAATAGCACAGGTGGGGAGGATCCAGCTGCTTAAGAACAGCCATAACCACAGTTTCTTCTCGGTGGCTATGACACAGCAGTGGGAGGAGCCCAATAAAACTAACAGTCATTAGTTCCCAAACCTGGCATTATAGAGTTTGGTGGTGCTTTTTTTGATTTTAAAGAAATAACATTGGAACAGTTACGAGCTTCACCTCCCATTCTATCTCTTCCCTGCCTTAACTATTTATGCATATATCTGAAGAATAGGTGTTGCCAATAAATCAGAAGCAGCGCAATTCTATTTATTGTTTTTACTTTAGATATAAGGGTGTCTGAAACGTATCTTAGATATTCTAAAAAAGCGATCGAGACTATTGATGTTTCAATGTCTCACAGAACCTGGTAAGAAATCTCTTAAAGTGTTGCGTCCACCTATTAGAAATGTTCTTCTTTTAAGGTCTTTTCTCCCGTCTATCTTGGGAGGTAACCTCTGAGGGGGAAGCTGGAAAGAAAAAAAAAAAAAGAGAGAGAGAGAGGGAAAGGGGATTTAGAAGGGTACTATTTTGGTGGTCTTATTTCACAACTCAGAGGCAAACTTTTTTTAGGGGAGGATAGGATATGATGGTTATAGCTTTGCTTACGGGGCTCTTTTTTGGTCATCTGCCCCCATTACCAACCAAAAGAGGCTAAAAGCCTCGTATAATAAAGCCTCGTATAATAAATTACTTCGGATAGCCTTTAAACTAAATAAACTTGATTCTGTGTCAGCAGCATGTTCCGGTTTTAATGTGCCGACTTTCTCGACTATTAGTAAGGTTACCCTTATTGCTGAGGTGGCTGACGCCCTTCGTAACGAAAACCATCCAGTGGCGTTTATCAAAGCGTGCTTTAGTTCGGAACAGAGTGTTCGTCAAACCCGGCGTTTTCTATTTGTGGTGCCTGAGAAGATGACAGCCTTTAAAGCTGTTTATTTTCCATATACGTTCAACCATGTGGAATGATTTACCATACTATATACGTTCAACTGTTCTTGCGTGTACTTCCTATAAATGTATGACAATGTGCGCTCATTTTAAGCACCGTGTGAATCACTTTTTTAATAGTTCTTAATTGGATTTTCCTGCCAAGTTTAATTTCGAATGTAAATTTGTTTGTATGATTTTTAAAGGAACTTTTATTTATTTTATTTTTTACTCCTATTGAAGTGCTTAAGATTAATAATAATAATACGCTGTCTTGGGGGGCAGGGGGGGGGGTCGTCGTCTAGGGGTAGGATTAATTGTAGGTTAAAGGGGATGTGGTTGGATTGGAAGTAGAATTTGGTGATGGTTAGTTGGGTTTCCTAGATGGGGCACGTAAAAAGGATGTGGTCTGTGTCTTCCACAGTTCCGCAGGCGCATTAGGGGTCACGGGTTAATTTAAGTCTGTGCAGGAAAGATTTGTTGGGGAAGTGGCCTGTTCTGACTGAGTAGGAGGCTGGAGTCACTTTTTGAGAGGAAAGGGATTAATGAGGGAATTTGGTTTTGCGGATAAGAAATTGCTTAAGTCTTGACCCTGAGGGATTGGCTTGCCATTGGGTTTTCCAGTTCTCCCATGTCTTTCTTTCAATAATGGATTTGAGGCTTTGGGGGGCTGTCGGGAGGTGGAGGGTGAAGAGCGACCAAAGTTCACTAGGGAGTCTGCCACGGCGTTCCCTCTGATGTTTTGGTGTCCAGGGCACCATAGGAATTTAATGAGGAAGTTGTTTTGGATGAGATGGAGCATGCAGGTTGATATAATGCCGATTTGTGAGGATGACTTCCAGGATTTGGTTGTTGGTGGATGAGATTGATTAATGATGATGAATGCCCAGGCCTCTGCCGTGAAAGAGCAGTCACAGAATGGGATTTTGTAGTTATTAGAGTTGGTGTGGATGCCAATGCCTGTATTCCTGTTAGAAGGGTCCAAAGAGGAGTCTGTGAACCATGGGGGTGAAGTGTTTGTATTGTTGTATAATATTTTCTTTGTACCAGGCCACATTATTCCTTGGCATGCTATTTTTAGTCCAGTCTGGGATATCGAACATATTTTGGTATTCCATGTTGAAGATAATGGGTCCTTGATGATCGTGATGGGGGTAAAGCAGAGGGTGGAACGTTGGTATCTGCTGAGTTAGTGGATATACTAAGGTCCCTGATTTTGTTAAAGATCTTATGGATCATTTCCATGTTGTTAAGATTTTGACGGTGGGGGTGGTGGTTTGGATGGTATTCATGATGAAGTTGATGAAGGCCTTGTGCAGTCTGTATCTGAGGGGGAAATTGTTCATGTGGAGGTGTAATATAAAATTTTTTTTTATATATTTTCCTTATTGAATGCAAGAAACTGCATATTCTTGATTGTTTCTTTTCTTTAACAATAATTTTTTTAGAAGTGTTAAGATCCTTTTTGGACACCCAGTATATCGTAGTATAATCTTTTGGATTCCAGTTTATCATAGAATTTTATGAAATTAAAAAAGAATGAAACTTCTCATCAAAATCTAAAAATTCATTCACCTATCTCAAAACATTGGTGATTAGCAATAAAGACTAGAGGTGAGTTTTAAATAGTTTGTTCTTTTTCACTCACAAGGGAACATATACCCTTTGGATCCAGTACACTGCCAAATTTTGACAGAAATAAAACAAGTCTCAGCTGCTCATGAGAAAGTGCAGAATACTTAGCACTTCAAGCTTCAAATGGTGCAGTGACCTAAACTTTTATACATTTAGTCCACCTCTTAACAAGCTTCTGAATTCTGTCCTAGAATAAACACTGGTCTTGAGCACAGCTACTCTCATACAGTTTCATGCCCTCATCATCTGAAGAAAATTTCTTTCCAGCCAGCTCTTCTTTCGACAGATAAAAATGGTGAAACACAACTGTACTGCTACTGCATTTTGAATGACAATGTTTAATTGCTCTCATTTCTTTCTTGGTGCAGTCCAACAACAGAGCACTCATTGAAGTCACTACAAGTCAGAGCAAAGTAATAAACCATCACCCAGAACACAAGAATATTATAAGGTGCATAACCTTGAGATTATGGTTAACAATGGTGCATTTCAGTGCTGACAATCGCCTAATCTGGAAAACAAAAATTATGATTTGTCTTACCTTTGTACAGGCCTTTCATTTTCTTTAAAGACCATTTATTTCCAAACAAGTACCATTTTAAGCAAATCTGGACCATTTATATTGATGAACATTAAACAAATTAGATTTTTTTTAATGCATGTATAAGAAGTGTTTCCGTGTTTTACAAAGCAGCTTTCCCTTCAGAAATTTTTCAGTCTTTTAAAATGAATTTCTGTAAAGCGTGGTTCCCACATGCATAAAAACGACAGAAACCACAAAACAAAACCTTTTTTTGACACCAGTTTCTGGTTTTGTCTCTTCTGCCCGACTGAAAACACCTGTTTTTTTCAAGTTAAGTAGAGTTCAATTTTTGTGGCAGAAAGAAGGGCAGATGCTGGTTGTTCAGCCAATAGAATATGATCTGTGAAGTGGTGACAGTAGCACAAATGAATTTTAAAAATTTATAAATCCTTTCACTTCTATGATTCAATTGAATTCAAAAGAAACTTATCCACTTCAATTTGTGAAGCTCTAGATTTTGTGATAACATAATTAAATTTATTTTTTAAACTAATCTACTAGCTCACGAAGGTTAAAGGGCCAAAAAAGAAAACTGATGTGGGAGTGCTAATAAAATAAGTGTTCACAAGAGGTATAATTAAAATGAATAAACAATTGAATACAAAATTTGGTAATGAATGATGAGGATTGAGGAACCGAACTGTGTTCAGTCAAAGTGATATAAACAACTTAGATTGCATCAGCTTCGGTGCAGTGAACTAGTAAAAATGTCAAATTAAATAAGGGTTGGCGCTTGAGTAGCACTATCCCTTTCAGTTTCACCATATGGAATACCTCCAGGAGCAGAAATTAAAAAAAGAGAAAAATATACCCCGGTTTCTGCTTGTGAGAACCACACTTAAAGTGGAAAAAAATATCCCTCCACAAAAACAAATGCGGTTAAACCTCAGTATAATGACTTACAAAATGATATCTCTATAACAGGGTTATTGTTATATTGAAGGGATATAGTATTTCAATAAATTTTCAATGGTAATACGAAATAATTTATAAATATACAGAGAGCTATTATAATAAGTTATAAATCCTTGAAACAGTTTTTATGTCACTAACACAGGGCCGTCCAAACCGTGCATGTCGTCCGCGTGCAACATAATAGTGGGTATAGTTATTTCTATGCAGTGTTGCCAGACTTTAGGGTGCAATTGCATTAAATGAGGCATTATTTCTTTTGTTACTGATACTTGCTTGTTTTTCGTCTCGCATAACATGGCACACATTCCGAAAAAGCATAAAATCACTGAACCAGTATTTAAACTGGAGTGGGAGAATGTTTTTTTTTTCATTGTTCACAGATCGGATTCGAAATGCTTAATAAGCAATCGTGTCCTATTGGGGGAAAAAATACAATTCTACCTGACATCGAAAAAATTGTCACATTAAAACGAAGGAAATAAAATGGTAAACTGCCTCGTTTTTTTTTACAATGTCAAATTGATAATTAGCAACTCGACTTTAAGGAACTGATCAAGGTAATGTGCAATAGGGGGTAAGGAAGATTACCCGCGTGTATGGGCGCTACCCGCGGACAGAAATCTTGGACAGCCCTGCTCTAACGGAACGATTAAAAATCCGCCTGCAAGATTTTCTTCAATTTTTTTCCTTTCCTTAAGAAATGTAGCCAGTGTTGATGGTGCAAGTATTTTTTGCTTCATCTAAATCATCAAATATTTTTTACAACATCCATTTGTTTCATACCCCATCCAAATCTTTGATTGCTGCCAGCTTTGATTCTAAGGTACAAATTTCCATTAAACGGAAACAATGTTTACTCATACTGTCTTAGTCTACCCCAGAACAGAGTATGTAGTGTTCGTTCTTGTTCGCTTTAGATATGAAACTGAGAACTTTTTTTTTTCTTTTTAATAAAACTGGAAAACATTGTCATTCTAACAGGGAATTTCTGAAATACTTAAAGAAATAATGTTATAATGAGGGATATTTAACATTAAGATGATATTAGCTGGGACCGTAAAAAATTATCGTTATATAAGGGCTAATCGTTCTATCTAGTATCATATACAGAAATTTGACTGTATAAATTTTGGTAAAAATAAATAAATAAATAAATAAATAAATAAATAAATAAATAAATAAATAAAATCCACAGTATGTTAAAACAGTCTTTCAATTTATCTAAAAATATGAAATTTTTTTCTTATAACTGGGTAAACACAGGGTTAAAAATGCTTTAGCAGGTTGAGGTCACAATAGACAGGTACACACCCATTTAAACAAGCCTAAGGAGAACCATTTGTTGACATTTCACAAATACAACTTATACTAAGTCACAAACCAGCCTAAAAGAACGCCTCAACTTGACTTACTTCAGTTTTGGTGTCCATGGCGGGACCTTTGTTGAGGCACATATGAGCCACTTTTATTACATGTTCTAACTTCCGTGGTTGCTCTTCCACTTTTGCAGCCAAGAAAAGAGCACATGTTGATATTGCCTATTGATGAAGGTAGAAATTAAACAATCAATCTACGGTAAAAACTAATAATAATAATAATAATAAAAAAAAACAATCCTCATTTAATAATATTTATTTTTTATACTTACATTACGATGAAACTTCGTAAATGAATGAAACATATAAAAACGATGCATATACACTATAGCTGTATTAATGCATAGCTGATTTCTGAGGACTCGAATTAAGGAAATATATGAAAAGTAAACCAACATATCACAAATAATAATGACTATAAAAGTTATTTTTGGAATTCTTTCTGACAAGGTTCAGTTCCATCTTAAAAATTTGAATTAACATTCTTATAATAAGTTATTTGAAATTGTGAACTATCCATTTTCTTTCAAGATACCCTTAAACTTAGCTGCACCGTGTTTTTAATGCACATACAATATAATCCGTTTTAATATGAAATCCAAGTGGATAAGATTTTATTTAGTGATATCCGAAGAATTTTATACTGCAATGGAGCGATGTTTATTCTTCAGATAGGTTCGAGAACACTCACAAGGGAACACTGCGAAGTTAATGGAAGGCACTTTTTTTTGCATGCAAGCACACCGTGGAAGCGATAGCTTTGTGTGACCAGAGCGCTCCGGAAGTGCAAAGTTCAACAAACATGGCAGTAAGAGGGAGAAGGAATCTCGTTAGCAGTGGTCGCCAAAGAATTGCAGTTAGAGCACAGCATAAAACCTTAATTTTGCTGTACAATTATTCGTCTCGAAATAATTATAACATGAGGTAAGCATCCATGAATACTATTTTTATTTAAAATTATAAAGCACCGCGATACATACCCCTTCACCAACGTAACGTATTACTCGACACTGCACATGAAGCCAGCCACGAAGACAGAAATTTACGAAGATTACCAAATTACTTAATAAAATTAAATAATAAATTAAGGAAATAGTTATTAATTACTCTACATAATTTTCACTGGAAGGCAATTAGCTAATTGTAATAATCTATTTTTAAAAGCTAAGTTTGGAAACTTGAGAATCCATTCAATTGTCGTCTGCTGTCTAAATCCATTGGAAAAAGAAGTTCCGTTAAGCGCATTAATACACGCAGCCGGCTTTAACAATGGAGTCCTTGTATAGCTATATGTGCTCAAATTTTTTCGTTTTCGCAGTTTATTTTGAAAGAAACAAAATTTCGCACTTTCTTATTTTGCAAGCATCTATAGTAGCTTCAGATGAGTAACATATTTCAATTTGGTGGAAGTCTGTGACATACATGTTCAAGGGATTCCCTTGTCAGTACAGCATCCCCATAATAGACATATACATTAAGCAAAACAAGCTAGAACAATCTATAACAATAGATGGCAAAGGAAATAATTTTGCACTAAGCAAAATTTCGTATTAACAGTTGTCGTATTGAGCGGATTATACTGTATTTACAAATAAATTTAACCAATTAAGGAGCTATCTAGTCCTCATAACCAATCCAATTTTTATCTTGATAGCTGCAATAGAAGCTGAGATATTAACTCACAAAAATATCTTATAAGCTTACAGGTATTTTTATGAATAACATTATGAATAATTAGGTCTTATAAGGGTTAGCTTTACGTTCAATAAGCAGAACGCCTTGCTATGAACCATTTCCATAAACAAAAAAATAAAATAAATAAATAAATTTTGTTTATAAGATATTTCATTATTATATCGCTAACATTCTCCTGGTGACTAATTTATTGTTCCCCAGAAGAAAATCAAGTCAGCACAATGTAACCTTAACTACGACTATGTTTACATGCATAATATAGTGCGGAGCATCTAATTGCGAATCAAAATTTTTATCTTGTTTACATGTAAAATTTAGTGTTAATTATGTTCCATTTTTAATTTGAAGTAAATTTTAAATCTGCATTTATTCCAAGCCTTCACTCATTTCCGGTTTCTCTTTTTAAAAACTTCCATCGAATATGTATCTGTTCCCATGTCTTTTCCATCCCTCGTCACTCCATTTCTGCCTGAATATTCTTAAAAACATCAGAATTCTTATGTTTCTTTCCATCCAGAATAGATATTATGTTCTGTTCATCCATTATTGTCAGCATTGTCTCAGTTTCCTCATCGCTCCACCACACACGCTTAGCAGCCATTTTGGTTTGGATTTGGTTTTCTTCCCGCTAAGACGGAAACGCAAACTATTATACTGCGCATGCGTTAGTTCACAGATCGTTTAGATGATCATTTAAGTGCGCATCAAACAAATTAATCCACCTCTTTCAAATTTAGTATCTTGAAGAGTATCTTTAGCGAACCAAACGGTTTACAAGGCAATTTAAAGCGAATTATCTTATGCAGGAGTTTGATAATGCACATAAAACTATGCATGTAAACGTAGTCAATGTCCAATACTTTCTAATAAAAACTTCATATCATATTTACTAATGAGAGATTAAATAATCAGTAATTTTCATTAAAAAAAATTATAATACAGTGATCTATCTACAGCCAATTTGGTACCGTTTAATGGTACCGTCACAAAATTATTTTAAGTAGAAACGGTATCAAAATTATTTTAAGTAGAAACGGTATCAAAATTATTTTAAGTAGAAACGGTATCATCACAAAATTTTAACTCATGTTTGTCAACGTACTGCATTCATAAATGGGTGTTTATCAATGTAAATAATGTCAATTCAAACAATTAAAAAAAAGAAAAAAGTTTTTTAAAATTAATCCCAGCATTTTATGTATTTTGTTAAAAATTTTCTTAAAAATGGGTATGGATTTTGAAATTGTAGATAGACCCCCCAGGGCCATAGCCAGGACGTTATCTTGAGGGGTGGGGGGGGGGGGGGGGGATCGATTTTCAAAAATTCCGGACCTTTTTTCAAATATTCCACGGAGTCGGACCTTTTTTCAAAAATTCCACCGAGTCGGGCCTTTTTCCTTAATGGGTTGGTCGTTGATAGTGAGGTTATGGAAGATAAATGGCGATGACCACTAATTTTGTTGTTAATTTCTGAATATTTTTGATATTTTTTCAGTTTTGCAATTATTTGCAATATCACAGGGAGATTGTTCTAATACAACTGGATTTGCCATGATCACCGAATCGTGGCTCCTGACGACAGCGTTCGACCTTGGGGTAGCTTCATCCTGTGTCCTTATTTAAAGTGAAATTGGATATAAATGCAATAGGTCATTGGATCTTTTAACTTTGAGTTTTTCTGTTGTACAGACATCTCACAGTCCTAAATGAGATTACATTATAACAGAGTTCACTGTAATATTTTATTCTCATGTGTTCATCTGCTTTTTGGAAAGAAGGAATTCCCGATTTGCGAGCCAGGTGCGTGCCCTGTTAGTGGACTTCCAACTTTACTACCTTGTTGTAGTTTTTAGGACACTTGGAGAAGCCTTCTTGTATGTGTCTGCAATAGCACAAAGTGTATCTCTAGTCATCAAAAGTAATGTACTAAATATATTTCATAGAAAATCAATATTATGATTATTTCATTTGATTAGTCATCCTTCCCACCAATCTTTGTATTCTCCAACTTATATTTTGATTATGATCATAAAATATACAAACTCAAAGTTATACTTCATAGCATTAATGGTGAATAGTGTGCTCATGAAACCATCCTGTGATCCATCATAATATAAGCTTAGTGCACATGAGAGGGAGGCTGTACATTGGTCAAGCAGGCAAAACATTTTTTATGGCCAAATTGCGAGGGTTGTTCGGAAATGATTTACAAGTGCATTTGCTGAATCCTGAAACTCTGCAATGCAACATAGTCAATTCCATGTTTTCCATGTGCTTTCTCACTTCACAATGAACACTCACTGAGCAGTTGCTATCACTACTGGAGTACTAGTATCAGTCGTTCTTCTAGCAAGCAGACATGCACCCACTGTTCAGTATCCACACACTAGCACCATTGTAAATTTCCAAATGGCCTGAAATAACTGATTTTTATTTATTTACCTTATTGTTTTTAAAAGATATATAGTTTTGTTAATTGCTGTAATCCCATTGTAAACCAATTGTTAAATCAAAATTGTAAAAAGAATTGAAATACAGCAAGTCCCCAGACTTACGACACAATTGGTTCCACTAAAGTGTGTCTTAAGTCGAAATGTTGTAAGTCGAAACGTCATTTCCCATAGGAATACATGGACGCTTAAAAAATGAGTGTCAACATTCATCTGACCTAATAAATACTTCCCAATGTTTCTTTGTACATATGAATGTAGATGCTGTATTATTAAAATAAACAATAAAGAAATTGAATTAATACAAAACAATGAATCTTTTATTTGAAAAATTGATTTAGGGAAGTTTGCACAGATGAATTTGCTTTTTCAGCATACAATTCTTTGTAACACTGATACATATTACATATGCCTCTATTTACAGAAGAACTACGATCAGAGTCTGGGTCATTCTGTTGAAAAATTGCCATTGCAGCATCCAAATGAGAAAATGCATCTGAAAGTAGTTTTCTTGTTAGTACTTTGACTGGCGTTTCCTCTACACAAAGTGTTTCATCGTCAGAAGCACATTCTTTCCCAACTTCTTTATCCAATTGTACAAGATCTTCCACAGACAACTCTTCATGATGAGAGTTCAAAAGTTCATTCACATCATCAGCAGAAATATCCAAATTAAGTCTTTCTCCCATTTCCACAACATTTTTTACTACACTGTCAGTTGATTCCACTGAAAAACCTTCAAAATCGAAAATTAAGTCAGGACACAGCTGTCTCCAAACTCCATTCATGTTAGATGGGGTTACTTCATCCCAAGATGCCTTGATATTGTTGACAGCATCAAGAATATTATATTTCTTCCAAAATTCCCTGAGTGTAGGGCCTCCTTCTGTGTCAATTGCTTTAATGGCCATTGCATAAGTTCTTCTTAAATAATACGCTTTAAAAGAAGCAATGACCCCTTGATCCATTGGTTGCAATAATGAAGTTGTGTTCGGAGGCAAATAAACCACTTTCACATTGGGATGCAAACTGTCTAAGTCCACGGGATGCCCTGGAGCATTGTCCAAAATTAATAAAGCTTTGAAAGCAAGATTATTCTCCTGACAATATTTCTCGACAGCTGGCACGAAATAATTCAAAAACCAGTCTTTGAATATTGCGCAAGTCATCCAGGCTTTGGCACCAGATCTCCAGATAACTGGAAGAGATGATTTTGAGTGATTCTTTAAACATCTGGGGTTTTCTGAATTGTAAATTAGTAGGGGTTTCAATTTAAAATCACCTGCTGCATTTCCACCCAACAGAAGGGTCAGGCGATCTTTCGATGCTTTAAAACCAGGCATTGCTTTTTCTTCTTTAGCAATGTAAGTTCTGTTGGGCATTCTCTTCCAGAACAGTCCAGTTTCGTCGACATTAAATACTTGACGAGCACTATATCCATCTTCTTCAAAAATTTTCAAAAACTCACCTGGAAAGGTATTTGCTGCTGCAGAATCAGCACCAGCAGCTTCTCCTTGAACGGTGATGTTATGCAAGTTGCTTCTTGCTTTGAACCGGTTGAACCACCCTCTACTGCCTTTGAATGGTTCGACATCATCATCAGCACTTTCTTGTTTAAGATGTTCATATATGCTTTTAGCTTTCTCCGTAATAATCGCCAAACTCAATGGCATATTACGCTGCGTCTTATCCTCAATCCACATTAGTAAAAGTTTCTCCATTTGGGCAATTAGGCCTGAACGTTTCTTTGTTATTATACAGGACTGGAATTGCACAGTTTCTTTTACATGTTGTCTAATCCTCGTTTTGTCCTTTAAAATTGTTATAACGGTCGTGCGTGGCAATCCCAGGGCTTGGGCTATTTGGCCAGCTGAATCTCCTTTTTCAGATCGGTTAATAATGTCTATCTTTGTAGCCATTGTGATGATTCGTCGTTGCTTTCGACCAGGTTTTGTTGTAGCACATGATTTTTTTTCAGTAGGCTTCATCCTTTAAACAAATGTACATACAGGTACTCCGTATCTGAATATCCACGTGGATGAAGAGGCACGAACAGTTAGTGTTACCGCGCACGAAAAGCAGGCACTACTAAGGGGTGAAATCACAGAGAAAGGAAGTAAAAACTCCTTCTATAGGTGAAATGCTATTTCAGGTTTTCAATGTTGTTGATTTGCGCAAAGGAAATTGGGATTGAAATGGCCGCCAAAAATTTAGATTTATGTACATCTGAAGGGAAAATTTTTTAATAAAGATCATTTTCTTTTAGAAAACTCTATTTTTCTAAGTTGGGTTAATTTTTACTATCCGCACAATCGTGCGATGACTGATTCTGCAAGCTGAATTGTCGCGATTCCTGTTACCAGCCGGGAGGGGGGGGAACCAACTCGCGAGGCCCGCAGGTTGGGGTATAGTAGCGGAAAACAATGACCCGCAGGGCCGAGAGTGGGACTTGCGTTTGTGATTGTGAGTAAAAATTAATCCTAAGTTGTATTCTATTTTTTTTTGTCGTAACTGCGAAGTTAGTGTCGTAACATCGAAGCATGGGTAGGAATTATTAAATGTCGTAAGTGCCGATTGTTGTAAGTCGATTTGTCGTAAGTCAAGGACTTACTGTACAGTGAAACCTCTTTAAGCCGACCAGCAATGGTTCCACGTAATAGTGGTCGTTTGGAGAGGTGGTCTTCTTAAAGAATTGGGGGGGAAGCGGAATTTATAAAGTTTCATTGTCTCAATTGTTTAACATTATAAGGATATAATCTGATGATATACAAAGCTTACTCTTTTGGTTTCATTTATTATTTTAGTGATTAGCATAATGGACTAAAGTATTATTAATGAATTTTAATGAAATTTTCATAACTTTATGCAGTAATGTGGCTATTCAAAATAAACAATACGTGAAAACAAAATATTAATACCTAATACATGTATAATTAGATAGCAATAAAAGTGATCCCAATTTTTGGATCAAAAATTTCCCCTATTCTTTGTTGAAAAACTGCAACATTAAAGTTTATTTTTTTCTGCTCAACATTTTACGTACTGTAACTTGTTGATATTCTTTTTTCACCTCTTCAAACAAATGCAGCAAGTTTTGACTTGGTCTTGTAGCGATAAAAAACAAAGTTTTCTTTTTGACATGGTGACAATAGCAGGCAAGAAATTGAAATGTGATATGAAGAGTGAAAGTGATGTAAACGGAGCCCAACATGTGCATTCTCAACTGCAATCACATGTTGAGCTCTTCCTAACTGTAAGATAAAGCAGCGGTGTGAGTGAATGCCACTGATACACAAAGCAAAGAAACAGATTGAACAATGCTCAGTTTCCTACTCCTCCTTCAAAAAAATGAGCATACTCTATAAATTAGAGGAAGTGGCATTATTAACGCTTCAATCCCAAGACCAACGACCACCCATTTCAGGCACCAATCATTGAAGTTCCCTCTTTAAACCGACCAGTAAACATGGCAAAATCAAGTCATGGCAATCTTGACTCGATTTTGCCATGTCTTCTGGTCGGTTTAAAGAGGGTATATTGATGGTTGGTGCCTGAAATGGGTGGTCGTTGGTCGAGTAAAGAGGTGGTCGGCTTAAAGAGGGAAAAAATGCATTATACCTAGGAGACATTAATTCCGTGCCAAGGAAAAGTGGTCGAGTTAAGAGGGGGTCGTGTTAAAGAGGTGGTCGAGAATAGAGGTTTCACTGTAATACAGCCTTTTCACATTGCTTTCGTACTTTTTCACGAACATTTAGTACTTTTTCACAAACATTTAGTACTTTTTCACAAACACTTCGTACATTTTCACAAATATTTCGTACATTTTCACAAACATTTCGTACATTTTCACAAACATTTC
>JAHWFO010043354.1:2251135-2262094 GCA_023313115.1 Rhysida immarginata
TTCACAAACATTTCGTACATTTTCACAAACATTTAGTACATTTTCACAAACATTTAGTACGATTTCACAAATATTTAATTCATATTTATAACAAACGGTCTAAATTTACAGAACAATTACAGACAATCATTCACTCGTGAATCAGAGGCTGAGGCCAGAAAATGTAACTAACGTGAGGCTGTGACGTCATTTTAACGCGGTCGAAAACGCAGCTGCAGTTAGTGCTCCTATGCCTAGCCGGTTAGTCCTAACTAGAAGAGAAAGCAACCTTGTCTCTGGTCCTAACAGAGAAAAAGACTGTGTAAAAAATGCATGAAAATGGCCCTTCTTCCCTGATAACTTTTCATTTCCCTGACTTTCCAGAATGTGGGAACCCTGGGCGTATTTACGTGAACAGGCTGTGTTGCCGATGAGTTGGCAGGCATCTTTGGGCATCCATGGTCGGCTATGACTACATTGAATGTTCATGCCATTAAGAATTCCATCACGCATAGTCCGAGCAGATTGATCCACAAAACACAAGGATACATAACAAAACAAATTCCTGGCCTTACACAATAAACTCCTGCGAGAATAGCTTTAATAACTATCAGTTTGCCTACTATTCCATTGCAAAAAAACACCCTGTATGTAAAACTTTTATTAAAATAAACAGTCCATCTGGACATTACTGTTATCTTGACTGAGGCGAAAAATCAAGTGAAATTTTTTAACCCGATGGTTAATAGCAGGAAAAAAATTAAGAAACAACTTTTCACATGAAGATTTTGTTTTAGTATTAGTATTAAAAGATCTATTAAAAAAAATAAATCGTACTGTAATTCACGGTATCTATGACTAGGACAACACAGTGCTTGGTTGTCTGGATAATACACTTCATCCACTGCTTGCATACCAAATCAGTGTTCTCCCCAGAAAATTTTATCAGATGGGTGGAAAGATAAAATAGCCGGGCGGACAAAAATTAAAAACAAATAAAATATTATGCAGTGGTGTGCAGTTTTCGTGTATTCAGCCAGGCGGTCGCCAAAATCAGCCGGGCGGCGCGCCTGTTTAAAAGGGCCTGGGGAGAACCCTGCATATTCAATATACAATTTGGTATGAAGTAACATTTTCCCACATTTTCTCATCACTGCAACATAAGTCTAATAACCAGAACTCAAACAGGCTAATTAATACTTTATTTTTCTTCCAGCTTTTCAGCTTTTCTTTACATCATTCAAAAAATTTATTGTAAATAAAAAATAATCAGTTCAAAATTTAAATGCAGGATGTTTTTGAAATTTTAAGTACGCCAACATTTCTTGCGCATGAGAGAGAAGGATTCACAAAAATAATAACATAAGAAATAAAACACCCACAATGGTTGGCAATCCATGATGACTGATAATCTACACCAGAAATTCTTGAGCATTTTTGATAGTTAATCAGCATAATAACTTCCAAAAATTACACTAAATTGTGGAGTGCAAATTCATAGTCGACAAACACCAAAATTTAGGAAAAACTGAGGGAAAAAATTAAACACATCAAGGTTTATCAAACATACAAAGTTCCAAATTCTACTCCCATAATCATAAAATGGTACAGTGAAACCTCCTATAGTGGACACCTCTATTTAACGAACAAAATTCATGGTCCCATTGGGGTCCGCTATTTGTAGTTTCACTGTACATGTACAATAAAATTATTTTTAAAAGTTCATTGTATCACAATTTAAAGAGAGAAGAACTTTTTTTGAAAGGAAGGTCTCATCTGCCTTTCTGAACCCAACCATTTTTGAATTTCCCAGTTATATTTTTAGTAGTAAGATTATAAGTCTTACAGAACTCTTAAACTTTTGTTATAATTTAGAGGCTGTAGGTTGAAATGAAAGTGGCTTATCCATTGACCGTTGAGGTTTTGTTTTTTCCTCATTTTATTTAATTTTTTTAATTTATTGCATGTATCGGTGTAAACATATACAAATGAATGAACATACCCTTTAATCATAGTTGATTGTGGAAGAATATAATTATTAAAACGGTGAAAAAAAAAGCTACATTGTAGCAGAAAATGAAACAGTAAATTCAAAATATTATTACTTTTGTCCCCTGATGTCCTCACTTTCTACAATAAATAAGTTGCCCATGGTAGAACCAATGAGAACTAGGATAGGAGCTTACACTTACATATGAAATCAGTACAATTGCAGACAGAAAATTCATAGCTAAAAAAATATTCTCTAACAGGCAGAGTTAAAGAATTCTTTAACAGGCCTGTGTTTCACGAGTGTTGCTCCTTAAATGTGAGACATGTTGACTGATATCACTTCAACCTGGTTTGCATGAACAGCCTAATCTATCCAATTGCGATTCCCACTCTTAAATGTAGTTTTTCATTGCATTCATTATGGACAAGCTCATCATGCACGTCAATTCATTATCAGAGAACTGCAATTAAATTGTGTTCGTTTTTTTTTTCCATTCTCATTTTTCTAGTTCTAAAAAATTCCTTATAGTTTCAATCAGGAACATTCAGAAACAGCATGAACTTATTTCTGGCCCCCCTCAAATTTTACCTTGGACAGATTAGAAACGTTTTAATTTATACGTGAAAAAGTTTAAAATTTTCTACTAAAAATTTTCTATCACATGGTTAGATTTTCACTTCACAAATTTAGAAAATTTCAGTCAGAAAAAAACCAAAAAGGAAAATCTTTAATCCACAAGGAGGAAAAAGGAAAAAACTGAAATGGGTATATGAAATGATTTTTTGAGGGCAACAGGATGGAAAAGGGCCTTTCTCTACCTCACCGTCCAAATGGGATATTTTTCAGTCACATTTTTTGTCACGGTGCAATAACAAATTCCTTAAATTTAGAAATTTCAATGTAAACATTGGAGCAAAATACATATAGTTGAGGATGAAATGAAGCAGATTTTTCCATCATTATCGATTATTATTACACATGAACATGTTTTCTTAATTATTTACGTGTAATAGCATATATGAAGTTTACTTTTTTCAATTCTTAATACAATCAGTTAATATCTAATTAGAGAGGCTTAGTTATGTTATGAAACCATGACTTTTATACAGAATGATTTTGTAAATAATTCGCTTTATAGCAATCTTACACTAAATAATACAGTCGAACTTAATCGGAGGCAAATAATCGCATAAAAAATAACGATTATTGTATTTTTACTTTCGTTTTAGATGTTGGGATAACAGAAAGGGGGGGGGGGGAGTACTGTCATGTTTGCGTATATCATTAAGGTTCCCAAGATTTCCCTTAAATTACGCAACATATTCATCATTATTCATAAGCACAAAGCATGTAAACCTGATCAAACCACGTGTTCAAATTATTATCATCATAAAACTCTTATGTTAAATGGACATGGTTAACATTAAACCATTTTTCTCAAGTTAACGTAGTTAGGGTTATTTCAGGGTTAGAAAAGTACATGTTTTTAGTTCTATAGATTGCTATGTCGATTTAATACACATAACACAAACAAATAAGATCTTAAAAGAAAACAATATTCTCAAACAATCGGGGTGCACAAAGTTTTAAATAAATTTAAATTATAATTTTACCGGCATTACGTATAAGACTCGAGTAAAGCATGGCGCCATGATCGCAACTTAATCAAATTCTTACGAAAGAGGATACACTGGTAATCGTTGTCCCATATCTTGAATGAAATTGGCTGCTTGTTGCCTATAAGATAATTCTTTGTCGGCATCTACGCCACATTTTCGGCTGGGAGAACTTTGCAATAGTTCTTTCGTAAAATACCATCGTTCGTCCGCAGCCATTTACCCACATTAGGACTAACAGGCATCAATTCCGCGCTAGGCAAGTGTACTACTACACGATTTGTAATAAAGCAGAAAATTTTTAACAAAATAATAAATGAGAAGCATATCATGGTTTAAACAGACGATTTGGAAAGGAAAAAAATAATAAACATTTAAGAAAATAAATATTTTATTATAGTTTACAATTTTTATCTTTATAAAATATATGCGAAATTATCATTAATAAACAACAACGTAGAAGACGAAAAAAGGCTGTTAGCGATTTTGTGACTTTGCTTGCTCTATTTTCATTGTTTTCGTGCAGGTATTAAAAACCTTTTTGTCTTTATTTACTAAGCAGTTCCATTTTTTAAACGTGTATGTTTGTTTTGAATACCATACATGATAAAATTTATGAAATTTAATGTTTTTCTGGGCTTGCCCGTACTTTTGTGATGAACCAAAATGAAACTTCACTGTACATAATGTATTGAAATTCAATGAGCTTGTTGAAATTTTGAGATACAGTATGGTTGATGAAATTTGATTGAAATCCATTGCAAACTCCCTCTCACGTCTAATAATGTTAAGGTAAAATCGTATCTAAAGTCCATTTAAGTCTCAAGCTATTTTTTTGCAATGAGAGGAGCACACGAAATCGTTATTAGACCCTAGCCCTTTACTCTGTGATTTGCCCGAGAGATGGTGTGATAGTGGATAAGATAGCACCAGGGGTAAACGAAGAGCACACGCCAAGAATGGTTTTCATCTGCTGTTAACCTGGCGAGTAATGTCGAATAATTAGTGAATAAACATATTTTAGTTTTAATTTAAGTATTTAAGACGACTGTAAGAATTAAATATGTTGTGCCTTTATATTTCCTTAGTTATTACATTGTATTTAATATTTTAGATGTTTAGATAAATAATTTTGTAAAATGAAAATCCTTTAATACCAGCCCTTAAAATAGCTCAAACATATAACATTTATAAAATAGAATTTATGGAAAAAAATTATTTTGAAATTTTAAGTAATTTGGCCATATTCGTATATTCTGATGAAAGTGACGAGCTTCATGATAACTTCACTTAACGCATTTGTTTATTCCATTATTACCAACTTCTTTTATGTTAACATAAAACTAGAAGATTATTTGAATCTGACCTCGGTGTTATTCTATATCAGTTCACCCATGTCGCCCACCACTTCAGATTTTTATGAAACTTTTTTACAGATTGCTATGACCAAGTTATAAAATCATATCAAGTTTGTTTGTTTTTTTTATCTAGGTAAAACATATTCCGAGATATGAGCGGTTCAAATTTAGGGAAAAAGACTCCGTGATGATTGTGTACAAATAAGAAAAGAATTCATAATTCAGGACAGTTGTCATGCCTCGCATGATAGGATCATGCGTAAAGATCATTGTCTAAAATTGATAAAGCTACACTGCCTGACAAAAAAAAAGTGAAGCACCCAGAAGGAGTGGTTGAAAGTGAATGAAACTACATATGATGAAAGAACATGTGATTTTATTGTACTTAATTACAATATAGAATGAAAGACGACACCGTTGGCAGTACAGGTGGAATGTTGGCACCAGGTCAGTAGGATGTGGCACGCCCTTATGCGGTTCGGAATGGTGTCAAACAGCCTTTGAATGTTGCAGTTGTCCCTCCAGGTTGGTACTGGGACGGAGTCGCCTTCCAATGTCATATCACACGTGTTCAATGATGAAGTCCAGGGATCTTGCTGGCCACGAGATGACCTCAACATGCTCTAGGCAATCCACCGACACACGTGCTTTGTGTGGGCGTGCGTTATCTTGTTGGTACAATGTCCCAGGGCGCTGTGGCAGAAGGGGTAGGACGTGTGGACACAGAATGTCTGTGACGTATTGCTGTGCCGTCAAAGTCTGCTGAAGCACTATTAGAGGTGACCTGAACACATATCCGATAGTGCCCCACACAAAATGCCAGGGGTTACACCTGTGTGTCTCTCCACAATATGGGACGGTTGTGCCCTCTGCCCTCGATGCCGCCATACACAAACACGATGGTCATTGGAGGTCATGGAGAAGCGGGACTCATCACTAAACATGATGTGACACCATTCATCCTCTGTCCATGCCTCCCGGGCAAGGCACCACTCTAAATGCAGGCATTGGTGTTGTGGTGTTAATGGCAACTGATGCATGGGGGAACTCGCCGGGTGTTGTAGAGTCTCCAGTACATGTTCGCAGATGGTGGGTGCTGATGCCATGGGATTCCTTAATGCTTTTAGCACCATACGATGGTCCTCCCTTGGGGTGTTGGTCGATCCGAACCTGCACGACGTGGAATTTAAAATATAAAGCATTCATAAAAAAAGTGGAATTAGCCTATTTGAAATATTGTATAATTGAGAATGTAAACTGTTGCATAAAAACTGAGCATGCGATTTTAAAGCCAAGTCTTTGAGAGAAAAAGATAATAATATTTGACTATCCTCTGGTTTATGAAGAGAGTTTAACTTATTAATAAGAGCATTAATTTTCTCTTCTAATCTTTTAGAAGTATAATTTGGACCGGTGAACCAAATTTCAATACCGTATCTAGTTTGACTTAGAATAAGAATATTATAAAGTAATTTAAAAGTATTAAAGAAAGGAATAATAATCTTTTAAATATCCCAGACATTTTAGAAAACCATAAAATATTAACAGATCTTTAGTTGATGTTGTACTCGTTTGTGTCAGTAATTTGATAATTAAACATGATAGGATTCCTTTTATGAACAATAAATGCGTGTTAATATTTATTGTAGAATTCTTAATGCAAGTTTGAGTGTTCACCTGTCCACTAAAATAGGAAACTCACTATATTTCTGTTGAGGGCATTTATTTTTCTGAATAAAATATATTTCTTCATTCATTAGTGCTGTTTTTCTATATTTATTTCAAAATACAATAACTTAAAATTTAATACCTAGTAATATACGTATACTTATATTGTGTACTATATTACATTACATTGGATTGCCACTTATAATGTTATACTTTCCTGAGGATTGTAATTTGTTTCATTATCTATTTTATTTAATATCCATGTAAAACCACATTCTTGTTACATTCATTTACATTTGCCTTTAGAAAAAAGACTTCAGTTACTTATACTCTGCAAAGCGGATCTTGATCCCAGACCTACTTTACTGACAATTCAAAAAAATAGAATAAGTGAACGCTTAGACATTCACGGTTGGACAGCCTAGAATGAAGCTACAGAGGGAAAAAAGTAGTTGCTATGTCTATCACAAATCTATCTCAATTGATTATAACATTGTGCACAAAAACAGATTGAAACAGGTGATGAAGATCTGATTTGCAGAGTATAAATCCCCTTATTATAGTATTCTCCCTATATAACCACATTTGATAAGTTGACACTTCGATACAGGCAAACCGAAAAAATAAAAATGGCAACCAAGAAACAATTGCAAATATGTGTACTTAAATTAGAAAATCATCACTATACTTAAATGTGGATATTATCATTCCAGTTTATTCTTCTCAAAAACTTTTTAATAGCCCAACAGAAAATAGGATAGCTGAATATAAAAAAAAATAAGTGCTAGGTTTTATAATAAAATTTTTGTCAAAGCGGCCAGATACACACCATTAAATGGACCTTGAGATATTAGTGGAATTATAATCAAAAGACTGCAACAAAAATTCTTCATATTTCATGTTGTAAATTGTCAAACTAAAAAGTTAAATTTTGTAGATCTTACTGAATTAATGTTGATTAGCTATAAAATATTAATGTAGCCTATATACGAGGGCTTTTTTTTAAGTAAGGTCTGTTTTATAATAAAAACAAAACTACTATATATTTTTTCAAAAATTTTTTCTTTACCAGATTCTATATACCTTTATTTTTCCACATATTTTCCAAATTTAAGCACTTGCCATAGCGCTCAGTGAACTTCCGCATGATCACTTTATAAAAGTCTCCAACTAATCAGATCTTTTGTTTGGGAACAACTTGTGCACCCACTTAACAGTCTGGACCTCTCATCCAATAGCTACCACCTGATATGGGATCTACAGGAATTCATTGGCAGCCTGCATTTCAGCGACGATGAACAAGTGAAAACTGCGTAGCTTTCTTCACCGGCCGCAGACTTTTATGAAGTGATCATGTGGAAAAATAATTATGACAAGTCCTTAAATAAATTTGGGAACTATTTGGAAAAATAGTTAAAGGTATATAGAATCTGGTAAAGAAAAAATTTTGAAAAAATGTATAGTAGTTTTATTTTTATTTCAAAACTGACCTTACTTAAAAAACAGCCCTCATATATAGGGTCACCCATAAATAAATTCAGATGTTTGACAGCCAATAACTTCATTGTAGTATACAATTTATTTAATCTGTGAAGTGGTATACATCATCAAAAGATACAAAAATGTTTCTCTATGTGCGGTTTTCCAGTGCAACATCAATCTGTACTCCATCGAGATCGATTACTGCTTGGAGGCACATGACTTGTGACAGAGATCAATAGGAATCGCATTAAATTCTAGGGTTATCAGTTTCTTCAGTTCCTTGATGCCATCAATGGAGTGGGCATAGACTTTCACTTTAAGATAGCCCTACAAGAAAAAAATCGAGGGGGGAGGCATTTGACAGGATCACAGCGTCCAATCCACCTTTCAGAGAAAGTTTCATTCAGAGATGTGCAGACATCCAAAACGTAATCAGGCGGGGCCCCGTCTTGCTTCTACCACTTCACAGATTTAATATACTTTGCTCCGTTCAAAAGTTATAGGCTGTCAAAAACCTGAACTTATTTACTAGGTGTTTCAAAAATTGACCGGTATACCGGTACATTTGAAAAATCAATAAAAACTAAACGGGCAGCGATAGAAATACACCGTTTGTTGCAATATGCTTGGGACAACAGTAAATTTTCAGGCAGACAAACTTTCGAAATTAGTTCACGGTGTATTTCTATCGCTGCCTGTTTAGATTTTTCAAATGTACCGGTCATTTTTGAAACACCCGGCATGTGCTACCCTGTATATAAGCAATACCTAGTATTATATTCCTTAAAATTAGTGTTTTTCTTTCTTAAAGATAAGTGACTAATCACCACATGAAGATGCATTCAACAAAGAGATCTAAAATTCCCTCAGAGGGATTGTTTTGTAACTATTCTCACCGTACGTGCATGCAAAACCGATTGGAAGGATATGAATATTGTCTTAGACACATTTTGGAAGATAAAAGCGCACCATTTAAACAATGCACATACGTGTATCCCAAAAATGGCAAACGTTGTCCTTCAGCAGCTTACAAAGGAGATAAAAAAGATGGGTATGTGTACATTTTTCTTCTTGTTTATTTACTTTTATCCAAATATAAATTTTTGTTTTAGTTTATACATTAATTTCTAAGTAATCATTGTTCTGGTAATCTAAATCCAGGTTATACCAAAAATTACTTAATAGCTTGAGAGAATAATTATTGTATGCTAGATAATGGTTCCTATCACTACATTCCAATAGATTTTATCTTCACAATATTTTAGCCGGCCAAGTGGCCGAGAGGGCTAGGGCATAGGCTTTCTAGTTCTCGAGTCTGCCTGGTCGTGGGTTCGAATCCCACTGTGGGCATGGATGTTTGTGTTTGTCCCGGGCTGCGTACAGATATAAATTGTGTAAAAGGCGCAAAATGACCTTAGAAGTCGACGCCTTAATTTCTAGAACCCCCCCCCCCCCCCTCACAATATTTTATAGATGGAATAATATGCAATTTCCTGTAATATTCCTACTTATTTTGCATTCATACTTTGCTTTCATCTAATAACCTATTATAATACTTTGTTTACAAAGAGAATTCTTGGTTTAGATGAAAGCTTGATCCCCAAAACTTTATTTAGTGATATCAGGGATGGACTTGCTACTTTCATCCATCCCTGGTGATATGTACGAGGGTTGGGGCATAAGTCATGGCAACTATTTTTTTTCTCATAGCTAAGGGATGGTATCACAAAATGTCATGTCTCGAGGAAACCGTTCATTCATAGTATATTTCCATAACACCAGATGGCCCTCTGATTTCCTTTTGTTGCATAGAGAACAATGTTAAATCAGTTCTTAGTCAACCGCCGTGCAGGATGGATGTAACCTGAGTTGAACAACGCTCAATATAGCCAGTCTCCGCTGGCTTTGGTAAGAATTGGAGCACTCACTATTTGCGAAAAACAGCGATTGACGTGGACTCTAGTGGCGTTCAATGAAATTACTCTATCAAGGTATCAGCATGGGGAAACGCTTTAGCGTGTAGTGATGAACTAACAAGAGGACCGCACGGACATGTATTCACGGATTTGGTGGAAATTTTAGGAGGTCAATCTATATTAGTATACCTTCTGTGTAAAAGGATTTGACTCAATGGCCTTTCATTTCAGAGAAAAAAAATAAAATATTTTACGTTTATTATTGTAATGCCACATAAGCCAAATGAGAAGAAAGGTATACAACTTTACAGCAGTAGAGCAGTTATTAACATCAGGTTCTGTGAATTTACCGGGCCGGGGTCGATTCCTGTAGTATTGATATTTGTTTCATTATTTTTTCATTTATTTCCCATTATTGTTCCATTTTTTCTTTTTTTTTTTTGTATTTTTCGCCTTTATGATTTGTTTTCACTTTATATAATAACATCCACATACATAAGCAACGTCACAGGTCAAAAAAAATGCAAAATACATTGTCATATTTTCACGGGCGATCATTGCCGTGGCGTGTGAAATAAAAATGAAACTATAAATATCTCTTCGCACTATCAATGATCTATGCGCAAACGTCACCACCAAATCACGGATCGCTAATGACCATCCGTGAAAATATTGTACAAAATTTTTCAATATTGAAAAAATTTTACTTATGTATGTGAATGTTATTATGGAAAGTACAAACAAATAATAAGGTAGAAGGGTGGATCATAATACTGTTCCTATTGATTAAACAGGTGGTGGCCTTACAGTATAACAGAGGGACATCAGGAATTCCAACTAGTTTTGCCATTTATTCCATATATCCTTGACAAAGCTGGGAATAAATGGCGAAACTAGTTGGAACTCCTGATGTCCCTCTGTTATACTGTAAGGCCACCACCTGTTTA
>JAHWFO010043354.1:2262194-2274215 GCA_023313115.1 Rhysida immarginata
CAAACAAATAATAAGGGCGAAAAACAAAAAAAAAAATGAAAAATAAAAATGGAAAAATAATGGGGGAAAAAAATGAAAATAAAATGAAAAAAAATTTCAATACTACAGGAATCGAACCTGGACCAGTAAATCCGCAAAACCTGACAGTAGCCACTACACCACCCCTGTTAAGTTGTATAACTTTCTTCCCACTTGGCTTATCTGGTACTACAATAATAAACGTAAAAGTTTTTTTTTTTTCCCTCCGAAACGAAAGGCCATTGAGCCAACTTCTTTTACACACAAGGTATATTAATGTTGTAGATTGACCTTCTAAAATTTCAACCAAATCCTTGATTACAGTCCGTGCAGTCCCCTTGTAAATTCGTGCTCACAGGTATAACTGTGACTTCTACTTTCTGATATCAGTAATTTTTACCTGTGAACTTGGAATCATGACTTGTTTATTCCTGCGACTTAGACAAACGGTGATGATGATTAGCGAATGTGGCGTCAAAGTAGGCATACTCTGATGGGTATAACCAAAATATATATTCTATAATCACGATTTGTAAATAATATAATAAGAGTGTATATAATTTCGTTTTTGAAAACCTTTATTGTCATGAATATCTCACTCCCCTTTAAAAAATAAATTGCTTGTTTACTTATGAATTATCCACAAATTGTCTACCTGCTGAAAATAATTGAAAATTAAATGCTATTATTCTAGAAAAAATTATGATCCTTTATTCATTATTTACATAATTTAGCAAACAAGTATTACTTATTTGACTTTAACAATACATCAATAATAATTGTAAAAATAACTGTAAATTGCAAGTCCTATTTTGCAGTGTAACCATAACAAATGTTATACTTGGCCTTCAGTTCTTATTTCCCTTCTTCTAGCAACATCCACATACGAAAAAATTGATAGTAAAACTATTTCTCTCCATCGTACAGTCGAACCCCGATAACTCGAATCTTCAGCGGACCAGATAAAAAATTTGAGTTATCAGGTTTTCGAATTAACCAGTAAATCGAAAACGAGGCTAGAGGACAATTATAAAGATTACATAATACTCACAATGTTTTTATAAATTCGAATTTTTTTTTTATGAGATCCATTTATAATTACAGTACGGACCTCGTAATTTACAGTCGTTTTAATGCAAAATCAGCTCCAATCTCGTTTTGACATGGCTTCCGAATTCTACTTCCGGTTTGTAAAAATATTCGAAAAGCATCTCTTCGCGATTTTTGAGCATTTGTTTTTCATCTTCCGATATTTATGATAAATGTAAAAACGTTTTACATTCAAAAATTGACAGAGAATTCACATTTTTCTCAAATTTCCATCACTTTTACAGCAGCAAAGGCAGTGCGATCTGAAGCGTTTCGAAAAGAAGTTTCGAAAACAAAATAGCAACGACCATTTTGAAGTGCATGGCTACTTCTAAAAATCCACTCGCGATCGTTCATGCAATGAACTTTATGGTTAACATCAACACTGCCTCTAAAATCGAAAGCACAATCGTCATCATTTACTACGTTTAAAAATTCTACCATTGAACACTCGCAATCAAGTTCGATTCTCAATTTCGTGTTCGCGTTTAGTTTCGATTTCAACAATGGCTGCCAGCGACCGTGAATTTCTACACAGTTTTCTTTATCATGTGGACTTAAAATTAAAGTTGGAAAATGAAATAAAGTTTCATCAGGCAAAGCTTTTCGAGGAGACTGGGTGAAATTAAAGGCACACTTGGATATAATTCAAAAAAAAAAAAAGGGACACTCTGTCTAGCAGCAACAGATCGATCATTTATCAAGTCGAACTCTATAACTTTTATTTCCATGTTAATTCTTCATTACTTTTCGTATTTTTTTCGAATGGCTTGCAACGTTTTTGGAATATCTTTAAATTTATAAAAATAAAGAGTTCTTGATCTTATGTATACTGGCCTACTTATTTGACTGCGCTTGAGGAGGGAGGAGGAGGGGGGGGGGTCACTCGAGAGCTCCTGGATCTAACATGATAGATTGGATTTGGTCCGTATTATATTAATTTTTAAAATATTCTAAGATAGTTTTGGCTTTAAATTTAAGAATATCTATTCACCAAAACCAAAAATTTCTTCGAATTATCCGGGATTTAATAAAAAATTTGTTTGAGTTAACAAGTGAAATTTCTATTATTTAAATGCTCTGGGGGGTGGGACTTAGAATATTGTTCGAGTTAACCGGGAATTTGAGTTATCAGAGTTCGAGTTATTCGGGTTCGACTGTATATGATTTCTTCAACGCGATTGGGTCACACGTTACCTTTCTCCGTTCGCCATCTTGAATTTCATGTGGCGACACCTATAGGGCTATTTTTCGCAAATACTCTCCGGACTTTTCTCCATGTGATTTTGATCATACACGGACGGTAAGGAACCATTATGTGATAGACAGCTTCGGACATGAATGGACATTGCAAATACCCGTATTGTGCAACAGGAGATGACCAGATTTCCACATGGTGAGAGAAATGGTGAAGCAGATGATATGGGTGCCTGTCACATCGTTGGCAGCATACTGTGAACATTCAGGGGACTACTTTGAGGCCCTTTAGAACTGGTATGTGTGCTGTAATGATTCTGGAACTTGAAAGTTGTAATGTTATATCAACTACCTTAATAAACATGAAGAGCAAAATATTTCCGTGTTGCTAAATGTCCGTACATTTCCTCCATTCCTTGTCCTTTCATCTATATATTTCGCATTTTCCATCCACGGTCGAATTCTCACAAAAAAAAAAAATAGTTGCCATGACTTATGCCCCAACCCTTGTATTATTGATGTTAGCAGTCTTTATTCAGCAATACTCATCAAACAGGTCCATAAAATGCATTTTACAGTACAGACGAACCCTGTTTATGTTTGTCCACCAAGCATTTTTATACAGTGCGCCCAAAAAATATAGTCATGGAGTCTTTTTTTATTTTTATTTTTTTCTGTATTTTTATATTTAATAATATAATTTTTTGAATTAAAAGAAGGAATGTTTATTTAATCATTAATAAATATTTTTCACTATAAAAAGATAATAATTTAAGAATAAATAATAAAAAAACAATTATAAAATATAGTAATAATGTGCCATTTGCAATCTTAGAGACATTAAGACTATTCTTATTAAAGGTATTGTCAATTTAATAATTAATATTTAATTGTTAAGCATTTTAATGAAAAAAAATTTTTTTTAATAGTTAAATTGCAATGGGACGTGGCAAACCATTAACCGAATATGAAAAAGGACATATTGAGGTCTTAAAAGGTCAAGGTTTGTCAACTAAGATAATTGCTGGACATTTGCAACGATCGCAAACAATTATCCAGCATTACATTACCCTAGGACACCAATATGGCATTTAAAAGTCTGGGCGACCACAGAAGTTGTCACCAAGACAAAAACTATTTGCATTAAAGAAAATTAAAACTGACCAGATGTCGTACAGAAAACTAGCTAGTGACCAGACCCTCAACGTCTCTGGCAACGTTGTTGGGAGCGATGATCACTTAAAATATAAGAAGAAATGTGCACTGAAGCTTTCCCAAGAAAACAGAAAAATGACTGGCATGGGCAAAAGATAAAAGATTGCTTGGACAACGAAATGGCAAAGAATCATCTCAAGTAGGGATTTGACTGGCATGACTTAAAAGCCAGAGATTTTTTCAAAATGCTTGTGTGGAGGGGGGTGTCAGTTATGGTTTAGGGGCCTTTAGTTGGAGTGGGAAAATGCCTATAACATTCATATATGGCAGAATGAATACTATAGGCTATCAAAAAATGTAGAAAAAATTTCTGCCTGACGCTGAAGGCATCACGGGAGCTCCATAGTGGTTTCGGCAAGACAATGCCCCAATACACACTTCCCAGCACCAAAAAGTGGCTTGCTGACACTGGTGTGGATTTGTTGAGTTGGCCTGCACTCTCGCCAGACTCTTTAACCTTATTGAAAATGCATGAAGTATGCTGGCTAGAAAAGTGTATGCCAACGGAAGTGTATGCCTAGCCTAACCTACTTCAAAAATTTAATTACTTCAATGCCAAATCCAGTTTTTGAGATAATTAACAATAAAAGAGGGCATATTAATTATTAAGTAGCGGAAGAATGAAGCTACTTATTGTTTTCACAATGTCTGTCCGTCCCCTCCATAATTTCCGCATTTTTTGAGGTAGAAGGTTGAAATTCACAATGTAGCTTACTATGGCCATGTGCACCTTCGCTATTTAATTTGGTTTTGATTGGCCCACTGGGGTCGGAGTTTTGGGGGCGGAAATTAGAGGGGACCAAAAGGTCTACGCGTATTTATGCATATAAAGGAATGAAATTTGGTATACAGATTCCTCTAAGCAAGATCAACATTACTGTAAAGTTTGGGCAAAATCGTCCCAATAGGGTCGGAGTTGTGGGGGTGGCAATCACTTGGTCTTAAGAAATTTATGGCAACATATAGGGTGTGATATATCATTCGATTGAAAATGATGAGAAAAGAAAGAAGATAGGGTTCTTTTATATTTTCTAAATACAAGGTTCAAGAAAATCAATTTTTGATTTAAAAAAAAAAAATAAAAATAAAAATGGGGGGTTAAAAAGTGCAGATGAAGGAATAAAAAAAAAATAGATGAACTCAGGGCTTCTGATACTTTCGTATACCTTCCTCGGGAGGCTTAATTTCTTGTTAAATTTAGTAGGTTTGTCCACTGAGTTTAAAATATTTGGACAGGCGTCTTGACTATTTTTTTTATTTTAATTGTTTTTTGTTTTTTATTATTCTTCAGTTTTGATTTTTTTTTTTTTTTTTTTTTTTTTTGTTAAAAATGTTAAATAAGCATTCCTTCTTTTAATTCAAAAATTATTTTATTAAATAGAAAAATACAGAAAAAAAGACTCCGTGAGTCTATATTTTTTGGATGCACTGTATCATCTAGAAATAAAAACGATTTGATGAAAACTACAGTAGTGTTGTGTTTTGAAATAAGGTTTAGATTACTGTATGTTACATATAATCTTCACACATTTATTTTTGTTTATTTCAGGGAAAAAAATTCAGTTATAAAAGTTTGTCTTCATAATAAAAAAAAAAAAAAAAATTCCGATAAAACCGAGCTAAGAATACACTAAAATCTGAATTCAGTTGTACATGTATTAATAAAATTAAATCTGATATATTCAGCAAGTTTTACATGATTTAGTTCTAAAATACTCTAAATTTAGAGCTTGATCATTAACAAATGGGGCGCGCATATGCTTTTTGTTCTCATTGATGGTGCTAGCGTCAGCTTGATGTATCGAGTTTCCCGCGGTTTATCAATGGTGTTTGTTTAATGGAGTTCTTGACGATATTCTTAGCGTTTTTTTGGTGTGTGACGACAACATGGATGAAGACAGTCTAACAAACGAAACGGTTGCTGAACTAAGAGGATACGGGATTAATTCAAAAAAGGATAAGGAGGTTATAAAATTCCATCTCTTTACTCAGGATATTGAGACGAAAATGGAGTGGATTATAAAAATTAGAACAGGAAAGCCTGAGAGTCCGATTGCCCGGGTCGCAGCTAACGTTTTTCCGACTTCGATTATGATGTAACAAGCATGGGTAAGTTATTTAGTGGCTAGATATAAATAAATAAATAGATTAATATAACTGCTTGATATTTCTGTAAGACGTAGCAGATATTTGTAACGAAACGAAAGCTATGGCCGAGAAAAAAGCTGGATAAAAGTCCAGCGAGCAGCCCCATTCGCGTTTACGCTCTGAATTTATTATTGTAACATATCTAATTAATAAGTAAATAATTTATCACATTATCGAAATTATATTTTAAGAAACTTATGTAGGAAAAAAATCACGAAAGTTCCGTGATGATGAACTTCAGCTAACGAGGGGCCATATATCTCTATTCAACGTACACCGTCACGGAATTTTCATGATTTTTATTCTCATAAATTTCTTAAAATATAATTTCGATAATATGATAAATCATTTACATATTAATGAAAATGTTACAATAATAAATTCAGAGCATTAATGCGAAAGGGCTGATCGATGTCAGTCGAAAACGCTACACAGGAATTTTACCCAGCTTTTTTCTTGGCCATGGCTTTCGTTTCGTTACAAATATCTGCTACATCTTACGGAAATATCAAGCAGTTATATTAATCTATTTTTTATATATATCTAGCCACTCAATAACTTACCCATGCTTGTTACATCATAAACGGAGTCGGAAAAATGTTGGCGATCGGACTCACAGGCTTTCCTGTTCTAATTTTTATAATTCACTCCTTTTTCCTCTCAATATCCCGAGGAAAGATATGGAATTTTAAAAACCCCTTATCCTTTTTGAGTTGGAATGGCACTGGGGGACGCAACAATTTACGGACATATTCTAAAAACAAAATGAACTAGCCATTAAAACATAGATAACATCTGTACCGCTGGAATCTCTATACATCAAGCCGATGCTTCGCCCTCTATACGCGAAAAACGGCGAACAAGTAGTGCATGCCCCATTCCTGAAACAGCGATGATGCTTGGCTGGAGCTCACACCATGCATTGACAATGGCATCTAACACTGTCCACATCTTAGGCTCTGTGCTATCTTCCGTTTTTGTAATCAAGTTTTGTACTTGATTTCTGCAAAACTAATGTTTTACGGAATGTTTAATTTCCTGATCACTGGCAAAAATTCCACCTCAAGACTTTTTAAAGATGGTAACAAAATACTGTTAGATATTGGCCAGGGAGTACTGCTTGATTAAGTTCTGAAGAAGCTTCTCTTTTCAGTCATCAACAATGTTTTGATTGATGGCATTTGCTTCCCCAGCCACTGACTGAAAAATGATACCATATCTCAGTTTAAAACAGTACAGCCAGCCATTCGAAGACCAGAAATTTTCTGTGTTCAACTTCTTTGTGAACTGTTTAGCTCTTTCCTTCAGAATGTCGCTGTTGATAGGAATACTGTTATTTCAGGTCTCAATTCCCAAGTGCTTCATTGTTTATCTATAATAGAACCAATCAGAAATTGCAGTTACCAACAAACAAGTACTTCTGTGCCCTGGAGCGTGGGTGGGGGGGGGGGGGGGCAAAGGTACCCCCAACAACAATGACACACACCCAAGCGCGCCAGGAGCGGGATGTTAGAACTTGCACGGGAGAAATGAGATGAAATCAACCCAAAGAGCAGGCATTTAAGTACTTTGAAACAAACATTTTATTTGCAAGTAGATCAAATAAATTAAATTAATAATTATTCACAAAAACAGGCTTGGGGCCCCGAAGCAAACCTCATTAAATAAAAACAAAGAAAATATTACCTCAATAGATAACATACTAGACTGGATAATCATTAATAGCAGCTGTGTCTCACACCTTTTTCACACCCCTACCTTCTACTCTGACTGGCACAAGGGTGGCAACACTAGAACCGCCAGAAAGAGAATGCAGTAATTAATATTTACAGCAACACAGAGCCGACCACCTAACAACAACTAGGCAGTGCTCTAAAACCATCCAGCAAGCAGAGGAGCAACCAGAATGAGTCATGCTCTCCTTTAGAACATCCACGGACACAGGTGTCAATAAATACAGTACACCTTGTACTGGAAACGGGAGAGAGTAGTAACCCCTAACACTACGGTACTTGACGCTACGACGCCCACACTCAAGCCCCAACACTCCTCTTACTTGCTACACAGAGCAAATTAACATAGCACAAATAGGTGGTCGCTCTGTTCAAACGGACTGCTTTTCCCGAACGAGTTGTTTCCAGCACTTCGTTATCTACCCACGTGACCAGGCAGGCTTCACTTCAATGAGAACACAGGCGGTCAACATAAAATTATTATTAACAAATTCAAAACAAAATGCATATATACAGGGTGGTCATAAATTATTAAGCACATTTTGACAGTGAATATTTTATTAACCAAGAAATGTACACACTTCTTGTGAACATCATTGAAAAGTACAACTCAAACAGTTTTTTCCGTAATATTCCGAAGTTACAGCACTTCCACGTGTGCTCCTGCAGTGACTCGCAGAATATCCATTCGATATTCGATTTCACGCCATGTATTCCGCAGCATTTCAGGTGTCACTGTTGCAATGACGGCCACAATCCTTTCCTTCAATTCATCAAGCTCACGCACTTTGCTGGAGTACACGCGGTCCTTTACATATCACCACAAGAAAAAATCGAGTGGTGTGATGTCAGGAGATCGCGGAGGCCATGAAATCGGCCCCCCACGGCCAATCCAACGACCAGGAAATTGTTCATCCTGGTATCGCCGCACAATCGATCCCCAGTGTGGCGGTGCACCATCCTGTTGAAAAATAACATCTGGTTGTCGTTGTTCAAGCTGCGGTATAGCATAACATTGTAGCATGTCAAGGTACGTGATGCTATTCACCGACTGCTCTGTGAAGAAGAATGGTCCAATCACTTCATTGACAGTCAACACGCACCACACATTGACCTTTGGACTGTCTCTAACATGTTCACGGACTTCATGAGGGTTCTCTGATCCCCAAATGCGACAGTTGTGTCTGTTCACACGCCCGGAAACATGAAATGTTGACTCATCTGAGAAAGCCACTTTATCCAAGAACGTGTTGTCCACATCAATTTTGTGCAGAATGAGCTCCGCGAATGCAAACCGTTGCGGTTTATCGTCGGACTTTAGTTCCTGAACAATCTGAACTTTGTAGGCATACAATTTCAGACGCTTATGCATCTTAACTTTTAATTTTTTCGTCACTTTTTTGTCTAAATTTAGCTTGCGCTCGATGTGCTTTATTACTTTTAATATTCATATGTCAGTAATTTTTAAGAAATAGCACGACAGATTTGCTGACGGATGTCATTGGGCGTTTAGAAGAACATCACCGTAGATCGTGGGACTCGCAATTCCAAGCTGGCGCGCCGAGTTGACTTCGTAGGACTCCGTTGGAACGCATCTCGCACCTTCTCAGAGTGACTTCCTCACTGACGGTAGGCCTACCAGCACCTTTCTTGTGGGCTACGCTTCCAGTGTCCTTAAACTGCTGATACCACCGCTTTATGGAATCCTTTCCAGGAGCAGGTTGTCCATATTCCAAGCGGAATTGCTGTTGAACTGCTATCACGGATTTCTGCTCATGAAACCAAAGAACGCACATTGCTTTCTGCTGCACGGTCGCCATTTTCGCGTTTTGTGTTCCTACGCCAAACAGTGCTGCCGCCTGGTGGTGATAGTGACACCTGACAAACTGTTTGAGTTGTACTTTTCAATGATGTTCACAAGAAGTGTGTACATTTCTTGGTTAATAAAATATTCACTGTCAAAATGCACTCAATAATTTATGACCACCCGGTATATAAAAAAAAAAAAAAGGGCGCAACATAAGTTAATACAGTGAATTTACTGCGCCAAACTTTCAGATGTTGCGATAATGCAGCTTGCTTAACTGAACTAAATAGTTCCACAAATTGTTTGCTGTTCATATGCACAAGGTACATGCAGCGATCGTACTTATAGGCGGCATCAATGCTCTTTCTTTTAAAGCTTGCGAAATGTTAATTCACAAGAGACAATAGTCGTTTTTAAGCTAAACGTGTGAAATATAAAAGAAAAGGAAAGTTCTCACCAAAAAGACAGTCACAACGCTGATTTTTCTTATCTTTGCAGTGCTGCTTTCGCACAGAGCAGACAAAAGAACATTCCCCTTTTCTGTCTATCAGACGACGCAAGCAGAGTTTTTTTCTCCGGAATGTGGAACAGATAGACAGAAGTCGTCACTCTCAGGATAAAACAAAACTTTCATGATCATTGGCCTATCCATTTTACATCAAACTTTGACTCCTACAATTGTAGGCAGAGATTGGCTTTTAACAAAAAAAAACAAAACAAATGAACATCGCTGAAACAAGGGAGGTTGAACGAACGTCGCTTTTGTGTCGATGCTTCCCTGCACAACACTCTCTTTGCACCTTGTTAAGAGCACATTTTCGCAGAAAAACTGCAACAACAAAGGCTCAGCGGAGATCTTTGCTCGCCATTACTGCAGCCTCCCGACAAAAATAAAAAATAAAAGACAAACTCTAAGATCAAAGGGCTAACAATGCCATTATTTCCAAAACACAAAACCTATTTAATATAAACATGAACAAACACCAACAGCCACATGCAAAACTCCTCACACCACAACAATCACACCCACTCCAAACGATCTAAATAAAGATAATAAAAAAAAAACGATCTTCAACACAACAACGGACCACACATAACTCACTAGCAAATAAAGCATACATGCTACTTTACAACACTAAAAACACACTGACACCGGTCACACTTCGATATCTTATAACTAATGAAAGGAACATACTAGGAGGACCAAAGTGACCTATCTCAATAATTAGCTGGATCATTTTTATTCCCCTTCTTTAAAATTGGAGCAAGAATTGCCAGCGATCCAGAAAAGTTGCAGTATTAAGGGTGGGATCACGATTTCTCGACTTTCAGAGAGGAACAAGGTCTCTTCACTTAAGGAATGAAATGCAAGGTCTCCTCGAAAAAACTCGATTGCGTTCAAGCTTGCATTTTCTTTTCCTCCTTACAAGAGGAACCCTTCAACGGTTCCTCGAGAAAACTAGTTATTGGTTTGAGAATATTTTTAACGAAATGATGAAAATTTCGCATGGAAAGTGTCATATTGCTAAGCAGTGCGTGTGCCCGGGAAACTTGAACCTATTTTAAGTTAGAAATCGCTACCAGGTGTGCGATTTTTTAGGAAGAGATTCAACAGAACTTCACAAAGGATAACTGACAACCTTTTCACCTCGTGGTCGGAAAAAAAAATTTTTCCCCATTTAACATAATACTAATAGATTATGTAACAAATTATGTTAATAAACTTATCATAATGAATAATCACTAGCAGGATTGTTTATATTGTTTGTAATAGTATACAGCAATCTTTTAATAGATTGTGATCTCAACTTTTTTCAAATTATCTCAAAAAACATCAAACGTAAGTATTGAATAATATTTGCGATTCAATAAGATTGAAAATAAAATCGATTATAAGAAGAAAAAAATCTGCTTAATGCTATAACTTCAGTTTATGAGCCAAGCACATGGGGTTTTCACTTGGTGTTTTATGTACTTACAAAAAAAAAACTGGACAAAACTTAAATGCTTTCAACAAAGCGGGCATTTTATTGCAGATGCTTTGCTTTATTGTTAGCTGTTTCTTCCAAACATATGTTTACCTGTAGTTCTGACTTATAAAAATTTTTGTTATTTCATTGTACGAATGAACATAACATCTTGTGAAACTCCCACCCATCATGGGAAGTCAGATGCCAACCACTGCATCTTGCCAGGGAAACCTCATATGAGCCGGCCATTGTTTTTCTAACGCCATTGCCACTTGCTTGACTACATTGCTTATCATCAACTATGGCAAATCAAGTAGATCGCCACTGACAATTTGGAAGCAGCCTTAAAATAAAATTTACATGTATATGAAAGTGGGTAACTTACTAATTTTTTCTAAAATCTAAATACACAAAAATAGTTTTAGTTTTACTGTTGCGAAGAAATGCAAGGCGATTGGAAACTGAAACAATGAGGGAAGTCCCCCTTTATCCCTGTATCCTGCATTCCACTAATGCTGTCACCAATTTCCCTGATAAAATGGTTTCTTTTGTAGCCGAAAATTCTTCTTGAATTGTTCTTGGTCTAAACGCTCCATAGGATTAATGTGATGTCGCAGTCGCATTTCTCTGAGATCTGAACGCTGTCGACGACTGCATCGTCTTTTGAAGCGAGCGAGGTCATCCGTTTTGAATGTACTCGCTCTGAGGAAAAAAACGCCTCTTAAGATAGGTGAAAAGCTACCTTGAAATGCTGAGGAATAATCTCTCCTGACGTCTCGAAATTTTTCGCTCTGAGGAAAAAAACAATCCTAGAGACAAGTCACGACATGAAAAAGAAAAGGCT
>JAHWFO010043354.1:2274315-2298205 GCA_023313115.1 Rhysida immarginata
TTTTTTTTTTTTTTTTTTTTTTTTTTTTTTTTTTTTTTTTTTTTTTTAGATAGCCTCATCTTTTTCATGTCGTGACTTGGTGACTTGTCTCTAGGATGTTTCAGGGTGTCTACAGAGTTTCGGAAGTCAATTTAGTGACTTTTTAGTAACTTTTTGGGGATGTCTTAAAAAAACTTCCTGACCTAATTTAATTATTTTTAACGTCAAAAAAAACCTTTTAAAGCATTTTCCCGGACTGGATTGACCAGATTTTTTCCATGACCAAGTTTTAATTCCGCGACTTTAAATTTTCGTAACCCATTTTCCAATTTCGCTACTTTTTCGTGACTATCGTGACTGTTTTCCAATATCGTTACTTTTGTGGGACTTTCGTGACCCTGTGTTTCTTTGATATTAGTCCATTCATTCAATCTATATTAGTAGCTATATAAACTAAATGTACTGTATTGATCTTTTAAAAACTACCTAAGGTACTTAAATATATAAAGGCTACTTTATTTTCAAATATTTTTCTTGTAGTTCCTACAATAAGCTGCCTAAAAGCCTAAATGTATTATTTCTTGGTTTAAACAAAAATAATATGAAAACAAAATTTGTTTTAAACCATAACTTGCCCAATTACAAACTAAAAAAAGATAAAAAATACGAAAAGTTTGAAAAAAGTTGTAAATGGATTTTATTTATTGAAGCAAGTCAAATGCCATGAGTTTTATTTTTTTATGTGATACTATGCTTTTTGTAGATAGGATTAAAAAAAAAATTTTCTTGATTATCACTCTGCCTTCCTAAGATATTGCGGTTTTTGTAAAAGACCTTTTCTGTCCAAAAGTAATTTTTTATAGCCAAGTAGATAAATGTAATGGGTTTATTTATTTTTTTTCTGAAATCAGCATAGTTTTCTTAATAATATTTCAAATTTTCATTGCATTTGCACTATAAATGACAAAGATACATTTTTTTTTCATTGAAAGTACAAGCTTGTTCGGAGTTCTCGCCCAAACTTTAACTTATAAAACAAAAAAACGAGTTGAGGTAGGCAGGTAAAATTTGGTATATTTTCTTATCTATATGGAAGGATTAAGAAAGTAAAGTTTCATCAAAATCCGAGATGGTGGGTGACATGGCCTGGATGACTTGACATGGAATGACCCAACCACGAAAATGGTAAGGACAGACCGGACCTTTAACTTGGATGTCCAAGGAACAATCCTTCCTTACCTGGGCCTTAAACCCCACTCGTGATCCCACCCTTAAATAAGACTTAGATTAAATAGAAAATTTAAGGGTTTCAAAAATGCAGTAGCACAACCATTGATGATAAAGGTGGGAATCTTATCAGTACCTGCTAGACGAGAGCCCTTCAAGTTACAAACCGATTGGTGGATACTAATGGACAGAATTTTAGCTGCTAAGTGTTAAAATCTTTTTTTTTTTTTTAATACTATATTCAATTAAAAGAAATGATAAAAATTTAAGTAAAATGGAAAAAAAATTTACACCAGCAACTCCTCTTAAACAAGCAAACCAACCCTAGAAAAGCCTTCTTCGATCACATATATGATCTTCTTCAGTAGGAAACCTAAAATAAACTGAAGAATAGAAAATCAAAATTGCCAGATTTATCCCTCCCCTACACCATTCGAATGATCCACTCAAATTAGTCTGTTTGGGTGTTTTGTTTTTTTTATTGTTGTTTTTTTTTTAACATTCCTTTACTAGGCTGAATAAAAGGGAAACTGATAGATGAATAAAAGGGCCATCTATCCTTATTCATCAACATCTCCAAGCTCTTGATTTTAAACATATTTTGGTCCATGCTGCTATCACTAAACCATGCGCTTCTACCAGGGGTTGTGCACCTTGCAATGAAAAACGATATGCCATTTCCTTAACCCTGCTACCTCCATTTCCAGATTAGCTAATATTCAAACTTCTAAAACATCCAAAAATTTTGAATCCCGACGCTTCTAATTTAATTTCTATGAAGCATGTTTAGCAACATTCAACTTTTCCACTCTCCCAAACCTGATATCGGCCAAGTGTTCCTTTTCTTTTCCTCTAATTTCAATGATACATTGTGTCTGGCTGCAATAAAACTTCTCACAAAAATTCACACTTTATAAATTTCTGACTTTTTTTAAATCCGGATCTTATCCTCTGGATTGCCCACCAAGTGCTTCACTGAATTGGCAAGCTTAAAATTAAATTCCTTCAAGACACGACCAAAACTGCACATCCTGGGATTTGTTTATTACAGTGCTCCCTCTATATAACGGGATTCTACATAACGCCAAATTTGTAATTGCAAGTCCATATAACAAAGTTTTTTCCGGAAAATAAAAACCGCAGACATGAATGAGTTTGCAATTTTTATTTTCCAGAAAAAAAATTTCGTTATATGGACTTGCAATTATGTAGAGTTATAAATTTGGCGTTATGTAGAATGCCGTTATATAGAGAGAGCACTGTAGTTTAATGTTTATTAAAAAGTAATTCGATTTTTGATTGTTATCCACAGGTATTTTCTTTTTATGGAAGTTTTCACTATTATGCATTATTAAATATTTGTTCATGCATTATTATTCCTAATAGCCTTGTTTAGTTTTATATCCTGTTAAATCATTAATGTGTCTCTTAAAGTTGACGTTTTATTGTTTTTTATTGATTTGCAGTAAAACTTATTAAACACGTTTCTTATTTGATACATTACAAAATGCAGCATTAGTATAAAGATGATTTTATTATTTTAATAACAATAGCTATTGCCCTGAACATACCAAGAAGGCAGCATTGCTTCAGCAAAAAATAATCAAGAGATATAAAATAATGGAGACACCAGAATCTTTACTAGAAGAACTGGAATGTGGGCTATCCGAGGAAGGACGAGATCTGGGAGCAAAGATTCTTGAAGGTACTAAAGAATTATTTTTTTTTTCCTTATTCATAATCCTGTTCATTTGCTTATCTTTAGCAATAGCATACACTCTTGGGGTGGTATAGTGAGTTTTAAGTGGAATGAGGAAGGTTTTCTTCACATTAAAGGATAAACTCATCATATCATGAGTGCCAAATTTTAAAGTTTCAAGATGGGTTTTCCTAAACATTTCAAGTGGTTTTTCACAAGCCTTGAGGATATTTTTCTACATCTACAGTGTCAGAAGCATAGTTAATATTGCAAAAAAAAATTTTTTATATTGTCACATTATTTACTTTCGATAAAAAATGAACATATAAAATACCTTTATTACGAGAGATATCTCAAATCTTGAGAAATTGACAAATTTAAAATTTTAATTTAACATGTACGTTGAGCAGCAGTAAGAGATGCTTGTTCTTGTATCGTATAGCACCCCTTTCTCCGTGATTACGGCAGCGATTCGTCTCTACATAGGCTCGACAAGACATCGGAAGTGTTGGAGAGCCATACGAACCCACAACCCCTGAACAAATTCCCAAATCTAAGAATTCACTAAGTTGAGTTCACTAAGAATTTCATGGAGGGAGTCTGAGGCCCAAACATCTCTCTCTCGTTGCCATCCCAGATGTGCCTAATGGCATTGAGTTCAGGTGACCTAGCTGGGCAGGGAAGCAAGGTCATGTCTGTGTAGTGTTCCTGGCAACCATCCGAATACAATAGGAGGTATCACGATATGCAGCTTCCCTGCTTAACACACTCCACAGAGTTAATCATGTGATTGTAGGCAGAATTTCAAAATGGAAGAGTAGAACATGCTGTTCCGTTATTATATTTGAAATATGCCTAATTATCACCATTGCTCATGGATGTAATTGGGATAGAAGAGAAAAGAAAAATTTGTCTTGTATCCATGGATGAAACCTGGAAGAACCCGTTCACCCATTCGCTCTACCTTCTAAATGTAGAAAAAGAAAACTATTTGGATTTAATATGAAGAGACAGATTTTTGCATTGCACATTCCCAGAATTTGAGCTTTGCAGGGAAGTCGCATATTCTATACCTCCTATTCGGGAGTGATGGCACAGTGCAAGAAGCGGTCTCCCTCGGGATGTTGAAGACGTACAAATGGAGCACTTGGACATGATTATCAAGGATATCCTTGTAACGTTCACCTGTGAGGGACGATGCCACACTTTGAGGGGGTTTCATTTCAGTCCACGTGAACAGTCCCCAGATGAGAATGCCACCTCCACCAGCTTGAAGAGTACCCTGCTGGCAAGAAGGGTCCATCACTTCATGTGGTTTGCGCCATATTAGTATCTGCCATCGGAATGTACTAACATGAATCTCGACTCATCAGTCCGGGCAACCTTTTTCCACATCTAGGATCCAGTCCGTTTTTGCCATTGTTACTCATTGCGCCCTGTGATATGCAGTCAGCCGAGGTACCCACGTGGGACGAGGGCCTGTATATAAGATGCTGACTTGTGATTAAGAAAAAGGTCTTAAAATGAAAAAAAAAGTTACAATTTGACATAAACTTTCCTTAAAATTTTCTTCTTGTAAAGCTGGAAATAACTGAAAAATTAGCATCATGAATTGTTCAGAGGATTAAAGAAAATGGAACGTGGCTTGGATTATATAACATTTTATTAATTGGACATTAAGTAAAGTATACACATATTGTGGCAGCAATGGCAGGTAAGAACAAGAATGATTTTACCGCCAAAGCTGATAAAGGGAGCACATTTTCATGTTATAGCATCGTACATGGATATATTGAATTAATCAACATTTTCAAACACTTAAGAGGAAATAAATACAGTAAATATGAAAACTAAATTGTAAATTACTATTTAAGTAAGCTAATGTATAGAGAGAATTTAAACGAATAAACTTGAAGAACTGAAAGTATAAATGGAGATGGAGTTATTCCTCATACATTTAAAAAAAATAAAAGTTCTTTAATTTGTAAGAATTCCCACATAATGTTAAACGAAGTGAGCCTCAATTGCTGAAGCGTTGTGTGTAAGCATCTATTATTTTTTCATATTAAATTACCAAAGTGTTTCTACGTTATCGTCTACTATTGAAGCAAGCGATTAACTACTATTAATTAGCAATATGTATAACAGTAGTGAGTTTTAGATAACACTAAGCCTAACAGCATTATGCTCTTGATACAAATAAGCTATGGATAACAATAGATCGAACAACTCGTAATGAGTTGGTTGATATATTACACGCCATATCTTAGCATTGAAAGTTCTAACAATACTACATTGTACCATTAGGGCACATGCAACAAAACCAAATCCCATTATCATTATTTTCTTGTTATATTCACTCATGACACGTTGTTACGAGGTTTTTGATATATTACATGCCATATCTTAACATTGAAAGTTCCAATGGTACCATATGGTATCATATGGCAAAATTAGGGCACGTGCTACTAAACCAATAACCATTATCATTATTTACTCGTTATATTGACTCATGGCACGTTGTTACAAGTTGTTTGATATATTACATGCCATATCTTAGCATTGAAAGTTCAAATGGTACCATATGGTATCATATGACACCATAAAGGCACGTGCTACCAAACAATAACCATTATCATTATTTACTCGTTATATTCACTCATGGCACGTTACGAGTTGTTTGATATATTACATGCCATATCTTAGCATTGAAAGTTCAAATGGTACCATATGACACCATAAAGGCACGTGCTACCAAACAATAACCATTATCATTATTTACTCATTATATTGACTCATGGCACATTGTTACAAGTTGTTTGATATATTACATGCCATATCTTAGCATTGAAAGTTCCATTTGGTCCATTAAAACACGTACTACTAAACATTTCACACCAACATTATTTACGCGTTATATTCATTCACGAGACATCCTTGCACGTACACGTGCCATTAGACCAATACCTATTATCACTAGTTACACTTATATATTCGTTCATGATATGTTGTGACTATTTGTTTGATATATTACATGCCATATCTGGTCATAGGAAGTTTTTAAGGGGGTATCATAATGGTACCGTTAAAGCACGTGCCATTATAGTACGTACTTATTCCGGCTATCTCACGCTCATACTTGTTCGTGCCCTGTCCCATATTATTGGATTGGTGAAAACAGACTTTGAAACAGTTAATTCGTTTTCAAGTTATCGTAATAAATACTATAAGCTTCCTAGGAATAAAAAATTTCTCTTGATTTAGAGACCGAACTGCCCTTTCGATAATCGTCAAACACGTGCATCCTGCACGCGCACCATCTCATTAACGTTTAGAGCATGCGCAGAGCCGAACCCATGTATGTTCTTAACAAGAGTTTTCCCTAATGCGAGGATAATTCATGTCTTCCAGCAATTCAATACATGCACTCTTTCTATTGCAACGCAATGAATTGTGGGATATGTCTACAGACAGACAGATGGATTGACAGCTGGACAAACCGATCACATAAGCACGTTTCTATATATAGAAAATTTACTAAAAAATGTATTTACAAAAAAAGCAAAACAGATAGGAATATAAAAAAAAACTAAAGGAAGAAAGAAAAAAAGAACCTCGTGCACAAAACACGGCGCGTATTGATTCGCTCAGTGGGATAACACGTCTTGTTCATTCACTCCTGCTGGAAAAAGGAGCATTCATTTGCCAATTTTATAAGAAGAAACATCTCACTGCATTACATGAACAGTAAGCCTTTCGTAGCGAATCAAGCTAGAAATAGTCGAGGAAGATGCCAAAAAATTAGCGTGAAATAAGCACGCCATGGAAAACAACAATATTGCTTCAGCAGGAGGATGAACTAGCGGAAGATTAACTTAAGAAAAACATTCCACTGGCGGGAGGTTGATCAGATGCCATAACCACACAGGAGGCGTGTAGAGTAGAGGAGTAGCAACGAGGTCACGGGTGTTATTTTTCTTGACATTAAAAGTGCTTTTGACTCTGTCTCTCATGTCCTTCTGGTGAACAAACTAATTGACCTCAACGTCCTTCGAAGGATTATTATTTGGATCGCCTCCTTCCTTAGGATGAGAAGGGTGGGGATAAAATCTCCGAGCAGCATCATTTGGTCCAAGGCTGGTCACGGACTCCCCCAGGTCTTGAGCCCCACCCTCTTTAACGTATTTGTTAGTGATGTCTTTTGTCACGTCTCGCCAGCACTGGGGAAGAGTATTTTTGCTGATGATATCGCATTCTGGGTTTCGCACAAATCCATTCAGAGTGTCAAAGCTCTTCTGCAAGATACTTGCGACTCGCTTGCCAACTGGGGAATGAACAATTCCATCCATTTTTCTCCAGAAAAGACAGTCTTCATGTGTTTTGTGCCGTCCGGTCCCCCTCCCCCCTTAGCTATTTACTTACAAGATGTTCGTCTCCCGTTAAGACGCTGCCATAGATTTCTAGGGTTTCTTGTTGATGACAAATTGAATTGGCGAAGCCCACATTCGATCAATGAAGGGTAAATTGGAAAAATGTTTGGCCCGAGTTAAATTGGTGCTAAAGGCCAGATGGGGACCCCCTTGGGGCGAGTCCTCCTCCCTTATTGGTGCACTCGTCAGGATCCCAGACTTTTCAGCATTGCCTTTGCTCCTTGCCTCGAAAAGCGCAGTCGACCCACTTCTAAAGGAGGAGAGAAAAATCATCCGTCACAGCTTGCACGCTGTCCTCTCCTCTCCTTGTGCTACGTTATATACAGATTCTAATATTCCCTCACCCCCTCTCAGGTGGGAAGCGAAAGTGGTCTCCCTTATCACTACCTATTGTTTGACATCTGACAACTTCCAAGAATCCTGCTCACTAGCAGAAAACTGTAATTTAATTTTTAAGTCTAATCGCCTGAAATTGCTCTTCTCTCGGATTTTTGCTGACTTCCAATGTGGCCACTTGAAGCTTTGTGAGACCACCATTCTCAACCCTATTGGTGTGGCCTCTTCAGGTGACTTGGTCGCTGATGTGCCGACCTGGATATTGGATCTCCCCTCTGCCAAGAATAGAGACCCCCCCTTAGTTAACTATCTCAAAGACAAGTTCCCTAGGAGCCACTGCGTATACACTGACGCCTCCTTATCTCCGCCTGGCCTGACGGGTGATGTTGGGGTTTACCTCAGAAATAGAGCCCTAATTTCCCAAAAAGTTATGCCTGCCACCAGTTCGTATCAACTAGAACTTACTTCTATCCACAGGGCGTTGTTTGTCATTGCTTCTCTCACCGCAGCGGCACCAACTGTCATTGGCATTCCGAACCATCTGCAGGGGGCATGCCCAGAGGCTGCTGGAAGGCCTAACACTGCCTTCTGCCATCATGGATTCGAATTCTTTTTTCGTGGCCTGTAGCATGTCGAGCGACAGACGCCTGGGTTTTGGAGAAAATGGGAGTAGGGGTGAAAAATCGTTGGCTCCCGATCCATTTTGGGTGACAGGGACAGGTTGGTAACCTGTGGGAAGTCACATAAGATGTCACTGCTGGAGATCCTGCTCAAGGTGATGCCTCATCGCTGTATCCGTGGTTTATGTGCGTAATGCCGTTGATTAGGCAATTGTGCTTTACATCCACTAGAAGGTTGTAGTGGGTCAAAAAATCTACGCCAATGATGGATTGGGCGACTTCGGCAATTATGAATTTTCAAGCTTGTATGTTTTGATTGGGGAGTTGTTGGCAGCATAGAGGGTCAACTCCGTCGTGTGTCGCAGGTGAGGAAAACTGTGCTTAGGCAGGACTGATACATCTGTGCCCGTGTCGATGAGAAACATCATCATCGACGAGGTGTCGGCCAGAAAAATTCTGTCTAGGTGGCAGTCGCAGTTTGTGGCCGGGAACAGTTTCCCGTTTAGTTTCCCGAATCCGTGAATGAACACGAGGATGTACGCTTGCGTGTGCGCTTTCCAAATCTGGCATGATAAAAACACACGACAGAATTGCTTTGGGCTGCTTGCCGTCGGGGCCGGGAGCGGCTACGTCTGGCGCACGTGCACTGGGAGTAGGATTCACGCGGGTGACGTTGTGAGTATGTGAAGTCGGCACGCAGCTCAGCAACAGCTGCCGTTAGGTCGGCTAGCTGTTGCTGCATGGAGCTGTTAGTGGCTGCAGAGGCCACTTCGTATAGTTGTGTCGAAGGCGGGGATACAACTTCTGCGATTTTGTCCGCAATCTCGGCCAACTTACTTAGATCCTTGCTGAATGCGGCAAGTATAGCCTGGGTACTGTGGGGCATTCTTGAAATCCACAGCGATTTTAATATGTCGTCTCTGATGTGCGTGACGATGAGGTCGTGCATCCTCACAAGCAATTACGATGGGCATTGATCACAGAGCTCAATCCCTTGCAGTGGCGTTTTGACTTTGCCAATTTGCTTTCAGCGAAAGCGTGGATTAACCGGGCTTTCAGTGTGCTGTATGCTTCAGACCCCGGGGGTTGTAGGATCAAATCCTGGACTGCGTGTAGAACGTCAGGGACGAGGGCGGCCACCACATGGTTAAACCTGGTGGTATCCGCCGCTATGCTTACGATGGCGAATTAGCGCCTCCACCTGAGCGAACCGCAACTAGGGATTTTTCGTACAGAAGTGCGGTGACTTTATGCTATGCAGTCTACTTGGAGGGGGGTGATCGTCTATGTTAATTATGTATGACAGACTTCAAAGGAAGTGTATACTTGCGATCATGAGTCTATAGAGTTATATGTGACAAAAGAAAAGACTATTTCACATAAATTGTATCAGAACAAAACTTCACAATGTTTATTCAGGGAGCAATAGAAAGAGACAAGCAACGGCACACTGTGGCAGAAACTAAAAACAAAAAAAATAAAATACATAAGATCCTTAACAGGTGCTATTGGCGAAAAATCACTGTGATCATGTTTTATTTATTATAATTTCTCTTGCTGCTGTTTATTGATAATAATTGAACAATATAGGCATCACATTAAATAAATCTGTAACAATAAAGGTGAAAAGTGAAATAAATTTTCGACCAGTAAAATTTTTAACAGCCACTGAAATTGTCAAAGAACGTTTTATAAAGTTCAAATGAATATTTATTACTGTACTTAATTAACGTGTACCTTAATAATTTCAAACAAAGAACATACAATAAAAGTACATGTAATCTACTGTAACTGTATTGTTTTTGTCTTTTTCAAAATTAAATAACCTTTTATTTTTACTAAACCACCATCTGTACTGTATTTTACTAAAAGGAACTTTTTGAAGAAACAGGCAATAATGAACCAGATTTTGAAGTTTTTTAATTGTATAGATCCAGGTTATTCATTTTTCGAATCATAAAATATAGAGATTTTTTTCTGTACATTTTGCATATTTTATTTCTCGTAAGTTAGTGACGAATCAAAAAATGGGGATCGCATTATACAAGAGGGTAAAATTTTTACTGTTTTTTTGAGCTCTGAAAATGGGATTGCATTATAGTAGAATACTTACGGTATGTCTTGAATTTCTCTTTCTCCAAGAATTCCTGACAGATTCTGAAAGTGATAAGGAATCGCCTGTTGTGGACCAGGCCTGGCATGGTGATGAAGACAGCGACCCAGAGAGTATCGACAGTGAACAAGAAGATTTATTAAAGTAAACTTGTTACTAAACTTAAATTGATTTGAATCGTCTAAGAATCCGTTAAATAGCATTTAATATAATTACAGTAGAATCTCGTTTTTATGAACTCGCATTTTACCAAATTCCAGATTTTACGAAGTAATTCTGAAATCCCAACCCCCTTTAAGTTTTACGAAGTGTTTTTACGACGAAATTTGGATTTTATGAAGTTAGAAGTTGTAATTGGTAGTAAAAAATTTTACTAAAAAAGTGAAAATCTTTTGTGTGAGCGGCCTGGTTGCATTTTGTCCATTTGGCTTATGTTATCGCAGTCGTGATCGATGATTAACTGGACTAGTTTCCGACTATAGTTTCTGCCGTCGCCAGCAGAGGGTGTCATAAGTAATACAAACTAAAGTGAAACTGAACTTGCAGTTCCACCCGAAGATGATGATAGTGAATTTGAAGGATTTGAAGAGTGGGAAATCCTGAAAAGTAAGCTGAATTTTCAATCTAAATTCTCGGAGTTTGTTAATATTGATGCGTATGTTTTAACTTCTCCAACGTTAAACAACAACGAAATTTGCGATCTTATCAAAGATGGCGGTGAAGATGACAATGACGAGGAATTGGAAAATACAACATTCAAAGCAATATCCTCAGAAATTGAAAGCTCTTTAGAAACTCTAAAAAACCATCTGTATGCAACTAAAAATGTACGAGACAAATTTTGACAGTTATTTGAATTTTCAAACTACTTAAATAATGATACATGTATAACTTCAAATATGCATCAGATAACAATTCTTAAATATTTTCAAAACTTGAATACTTAATCAGTGTATAAGCCTATTTGTATTAAAAATACTGCCTATTAAAAATTCATTGGCTATTTACTTGGTTTTTTTTTTTGTTTGTTTTGGTTTGTTTTTTAAGAAGTTCGGATTTTACGAATACTGAGATTAGTAAAAACGAGGTTCTACTATATTTCTCTATTTTACTTATTTGATTGATTCCTCCTAAAATTTAAAAGAACCATTTTTAAACTCCTACATGAATCTTTTTGTTTCTTAGGCATGCAGGTGTATACACAGCCGAAGAAGTTGCCCTTATAACAAGAGACAAATTAATTCGACTTCAGTCTTTGTATATTGAACAATTCAAACATTTGAAACACATTCTCAAGGAGAAAAGAAGAAGATACCTTCATGATGTAAAAGAAGAAAAAGAAACCATGGGTATATAACATGTGCTTAGCTATTAAGCTTTATAATTTTACACACCATATTGCATTGAAGACAATGACAGTTTTGACTATAGGAGGACCTATCAAAATTTAGATGCTGGCATGTTGTATAAAATGAGCTTACCAGCCCATCTTCAGAGAGACAAAATCTTCAGATAAATCCTTAGCCCTCCCAGCCATTGAGCCAGCCCTCTATGTCGGCTTTTAATTACATAATACACTTAAATGTTGAGCAATATGTTAATCACATGCACGAACTAATTGACAAATAATTATCGAGCAAAAAACGAGACTGAAAGGATCTAATCACGATTTTCAAAATACAAGGTGATTATAATTAAAGTCCCTTTGTAAAAATGCTATAAAAAAACAACCATGAGTCCGAATGACTTCAAATTTGGACTGAGCATTCTTGAAGAAGGGGCATTTGATATGGGATAAGAAAAAAATAGTTCCAAAATTTATCACTAGATGGTGCTGTAAGCGGCATATTATGTACTGTATAATAAAAAAAAAATCATGTTTAACTTGTTTTAGTGTCAATTGCATTCCTTGACCAACTTTAATGTAAAAACATCATGCCATAAACAACTCATGCCAAAGCCATCGTATTTCAATTCAAAATGTCACTTCTAGCTGAATCCGCTTCCGTTATGCCGCTTACAGCGCCATCTAGTGATAAATTTTGGAACTATTTTTTTCTTATCCCATTTCAAATGCCCCTTCTTCAAGAATGCTCAGTCCAAATTTGAAGTCATTCGGACTCATGGTTGTTTTTTTATAGCATTTTTACAAAGGGACTTTAATTATAATCACCTTGTATATGCCATTTTCTCTTAACATTTGGAAAACCACTATTAGTTACGTCGCAGCGAATGATAGGTCACAAAGCCAAAATTTACACTTTTTTAATAGTTAGGCCATGGCTATACTACCGAAAATTATGGTAATTGTTCTTTTTTGCTTGAAATAGTCTTATTAGATATGTATTTAATCATATTGTATATGTACAAAACAAAAATTAAGTAATAACTGTGTAATGGAACAACCAAAATGTGGGAACCTCTAGTCCACAAGGAGAAATGAAATACCGGATACGTATTTTGGCTACCATGTAGCTACAATAGCGCTCAGAAAATAAGGCACGAGTACAATTTTTTATGTAAATTTAAAAACGATTATCAGACTGAACCAATGTTTTACAGAAGGGTGTAGAAAGGTGAAACACTTTATAAGACCCAAACAATTGGGGGAGAATTCTCATACAAAAACTGAACGGACACTTTTGCTTGTGTGGCGACATTCAAAAAATAAGACACAGGTCACTTTTCCTAAAAAAAAAAAAAAAAAAAAAGTAAGTTTCCATTATCACCAGAAAATGCATAAAAATAACTGTAATATAATATTCCTTCAATTTTTATAGGAAAATGTCAAATCAAAGGGTACATCTCGATTTGAAGGTCCAGAAGGCAGTTGCAAAAGCTGCTGAGGAGGGGAAATCTTACAACAGCATTGCATCTGCTTTCAATGTTCCAAAAAGTACAATAAGAAATATTATTCAATGAAAGAGAGCAAGAGGATACCTCCAACGAAAGCCTGGATCAGGAAGACCACGTACTACTACAGAAAAGGAAGATAGACTGCTTTGTCGGTTATCGAAAGCTCAGCCCAGACTTACAGCAGTGGATTTGAATCGTGAAATGCAAGAGGTCATGGGGTTAAAGTTAGTGTTCCACAACAAAACTGCATCTAGTAGAAGCACAGACTTGAATGGTAGGCGTCCTGCAAAGAAACCTCTCGTTACAGCAGTGAACAGGAAGACCCGGCTTGCCTTTACAAAGAAGTACCAGCACTGGAACTCCAACAAATGGGCGAAAATCCTCTGGAGTGACGAATCTAAGTTTCTGCTTTTTGGAACAGACTGAATACAATTGTCGCTTTCACAACCCCTTAACTTTTCTCGCTTTTCTCACTTATCTTGCTTAAGTCACTTTCAGTGACGTCATTTTCAGGAAAGCAAAGTCTCAAAAGTCACTTTTCTGAAAGCAAGTCAGTACCCACTTTCCCCTCTGCTTTTCTTACTTTTCTGGCTTTACCGCTACTAACTTCCGGTTTAGTGGTAGCCATATTGAATCACCGCTTCACTCGTTTCGATGATTGCCCACCGATAAAACTTGTAATTTAAAGGCGTAAGTAACGTATTTAACGTTGTAAATTTTTTTGGTTATAAATTAAGGAATAATAAAACCTTGGAGAACAATAAAAAACAGTTTTCACAATCACTAAGTCACTTACTATTTTTCAAACAATTTCAATATGTTCATCATGCTATTTATAGCTGACGCAGTTTTAGATGCAAAAGTAACAAAAGCAGCAAAAGTGATCTTTTCACTTCCGGTTTCATTCACAATGAAAACCTATTTTCTTTGCTTTTCAAAAGCAAAGACAAAGTCACTTTTCCATAAGTGAAAGGTATTGAATGTGACTAGTATGTTCAACGTCCCAAGAACAAGTGTTTCAATCCAAAATACCAATTGCCCACAGTGAAGCATGGAGGGGGATCTCTGATGGTTTGGGGTTGCTTTAGTAGAAGTGAGTGGATCTTCTTATGCCTATTGTTGGTACTATGGATAAGAATATGTACAAAGATATTCTACAGAACCACATGCATCCCCACGGAAAAGCTGCATGCCCAGAGGCTGGCTATTCCAACACGACAACAACCCCAAACACACGTCCAACATTGTTAAGCATTATCTGGCTTCCAAAAAAGTTCAAGTACTTGACTGGCCATCGCAGTCCCGTGATCTCGACCCCATCGAACATCTCTGGGAGGTTCCGTTTCGTCGCTGCAAAGACAAAAAGGCATCGAACTTGGATGAAAAATTTCAAATGCTTCAGGAAGAATGGTTTAAGATTCCGTCCGAAACCATGACAAAGTTAGTCGATTCTATGCCTAGCAGAGTTAAGTACTAATGTATGACATCATCTCCTTTGATTTCTCACTTTTGTTTCAGATTTGCAACATGTATGGTATGAAATATGTATCAAAATTTAATCAGTGCTTTATTTTGTGAACATGCATAAAAGACAATTTTCTTTTTTACAGCAAGATTTTATAAAAAAAATTGAGATATTTTTATTTATAAAGTTGTATTTCCATGTCATCTACCACTTGTTGAAAAAACTCGCAAATCTTATTGTTCTGTTAGAATAAAAGCCAAAAATTGTACTCATGCCTTATTTTCTGAGCGCTACTGTATCTCCACATCACTGTATCGTAAAGTATCCAAACACTTTATAAAGAAATACAATACAAAGAATAGCATTTCATACATGATGTTTATGATTACAATTTAGGTTTAAGGAATAATTACATGTCTAGATTTTTACCATGTTTTATACATTTCAAAGGCATTTATTTGAAAATTGGTCTTTTACTTGACATGTTAATAATGAATTACATAAAGTAAATTTTTAATAGATATATGCTCCATGTTTTTTTAATTAATAAATGTTCAATTTATTTTAGGAAGTATTCATGCAATGCCAAAAACTACACCAGAAATAGTACAACAGTACGAGAAGCTTAAGGCATTGAATCATTACCATCATCGTTATGGAGTGGAATTGCTGCTTCATAACCAAGCAAAAGAAAGACGCTTAAATGTGACAGACGGTGTTAGCCACAAACCTCATCATTTTGCTCGATGTATTCATTCACTTAATGGGGAACGCTGCAATAACCGGGTCATTCCACTCAGCAAATACTGTCAAAAACGTATCCTTTTCCATATTAAGAATTTTAACCTTGGATGTTTTCTATTATTAAATTAAATTTCAGACTTTTAAAAAGCAAACATTTGCAAGGAGTGTTCAAAAAGTAATGCACCACAATTTATTTCTACGGCACAAACGATGCTACAAGGCTGAAATTTTGAGGAGTCCTAGTTTGAACTTTCCATCTCTGTTTACAAGCTCTGGTGGCAGCTCAATAGTGAGTGTTTAATAATGGCAGATGTCAGTGATGCACATTACATATGCGAGGAAAATTAATTAATGAGTGAAAAAGTAATTCATTTAACAGGAACCAATTTTTAACAATAATTCATTTAACAGCAACCTCAATACAAGGCTAAATTTTATTCTGGCTTGTTTCCTTGGTAACATAGCCTTTTGGTTAGTCATCGATTGTGGGGAATGCTCCTCTCCTTTGCCTCTCTCTCTCTCTCTCTCTCTCTCTCTCTCTCTCTCTCTCCTTTTGACAAGTCGTCCATAACTGTAGTCATGTTCTGCATGCATGGAATCAAATCTTGTTATCAGCAAAATCTCGCAGTTGGTTGCCTGGCACTAGTCTTTTTTCAGACATTTTCATTCAGATCACCAGTCTTTGGTCAACAAGGTATTAATGTGTCAATGAATATTTTGCTTTTATTCACTCCCTTTAATGTTCAATGTTGAATTGACTGAGGTAAACGTGCTAATTCACATATTTCTTTCTTAATGATCATGAGCAAGGAGGAGAAAGTACTCCTCATTTATCCGCTATCATGAAGGCTCCCTCCCACTTGTCTCAAGATCGTGATAAAAGCACATTCGCTCCCTTTCAGATCATGATGATCATTCCTCTTTTCATAAAGTTCTCATTCAGAAAGACCTCCTCCTCCTTCAGTCTGCTTCTCGCTTCTTACAATCCAAGAAGAACAAAATTCCATCCCTTCCTGCAATTGGCTTAAAAATTCCCACTCAAAATCTATTGAAGCGTACCCAGTGTCCTTTTGCGAAGCCAAGTTCTTTCCTCTTGAGCTACAATGAAGAGGAAATAAGTGAGGGTGGGGGGGGGGGGGACGAGAAGCTTTAAAATTAAGTAAACTTTAAAGAGAAATGATTGCTAAAAATGATTACGGTAAATACAAAATATTTGTAAATGAGAAATAAATGGGGGGAAAAAGGCAAAGCAATGTTCAGACAAATTACATCATACGGATGTTCCACATCACACAAGCATTAAAGAAGAGAAAGACATTACAGTAAAATTAACAGGAAATGATAAAATAAATAACCCAAATTCAGGCACAGGCCTGAATCTGTCGTGACATAAGACAACTATGTCACAGTTAACCGGAGCACCATCGGTCGATAGGCGAAGTCAGTATAGTCTGTGGGCGGAATGGCACTCCATAAGATTCAATTTGATTTCGATGACGGAAGTACTGTGCGCTGTGAAAAAGTGATTGCGTAACAAGGACCAACAAACATACTAAGGGGGAATTCGCCCTCTTCCAGGACGCTCGCATAACGCCAAAAAAAAGCCTTCTTTGTAAAATAGTCAGAACTGACAGTTGTAGCAATGCAATGCCCAAGTTATAAAGTTGTATGTTCCATATTTTCAGAGAAATAAATTGTGATGCATTACTCTTTGAACACTCCTTGTATTATCCCTTTTTTATGAAATAAATGTATAAGTAGATGATGCACGGCTCCTTTTTCATTCACTTATCAGTTAAGGCAAAAAATTATTCAAATACACCTTGTTCATTTGTTAATTTCTCTATTGTTTTGCTAATGTTAATTTGAAAGTAATTTTTTGAAAAGTATATATTTGTTAAAATCTTAACTAACCCAAGATATTTTAAGTGATCCTCATCAAATACTGTTTAGACCCTGTAATGCTAAGAAGAATTCAAACATCTGTAAGCATCCTATAGTTCCAGCAGTTAATGGATCTAACTGTGTATTACATTTAACACTTCCTCCATTTCCTACAATAAATAAAACTGCAGATACAGTAAGCATCTCTGTTATAACAATGCCGAAATTTCTTTTGAATTTTTTTTTCCTAAATATTGTTGAACTGGTAACATGAAAACATCTTGTTTTTCAGCAAGTTACAAATTCTGCAGACAATTCATCTACTCAGGTCACTTCTACTTGTACTCCAAATGTCGAAGAAATTCTCCCACCTGTGATACCAGATGAAAATCAGGTATGATTAACCTTTAACTGTTGACGTGCAGTCAGTCAGGCCCCACAATAGTCAGGTTTCATGAAATCACCTTCTTCCTCGCACATGGTTAAGCTCTTCAATAGCTTCAAGTTTAGTAGTGGCCACGCCATCATAAGTGCTTTTAATACTGGCAAGAGCAAATTCAGTTTTGTATGATTGATTTGAAATTTTGGAGTGGCCTATCAGATTGCACGTCAGTACTTACCTAACTTTTTTTTATTGAAACAGGTTTTATAGTTTTGTGTGCTTCAATCTGGGTAATAAAGTAACAATGACTGGAGATAGTTTATAAAAGAATTATCACGCAAACTTGTGTTAGTTCATATACAAAAGAGGGGTTTGTAATAAGAGTTCGATAAGCCATGTGAAGAAATAAGGATGATACAAATTAAAGGATGATCAGTAAGTCAAGAAAATTTGGTTTCCGAAATGTACATCTGAGTCAATAAAAAATTCTCATGTGGATTAGTGTTTTCAGTGTTCCTTTAATTTGTATACTGGTGTCTACAGTTTCTGGCATTTATTGTTTAACTAGGATGAGTTTGACATGAATTTTAGGAATTGACACGCCTGTCCGCCCCAAACCCGAACTGCTAATAAAAAAACCCACTGTAAATGTGTTATTGTTGTCTACAAAATTCAATCGTAGATTAACGTTAAAACATTCATGTAAAAAGCATGTTTTCCCATAGTCTGCAATATAAATCTGCATGGTGTAGGTCTAATTTTTTATATAACTTTTAGCATTCTCAATTTTTTTATCTACTTTCTTTATGATTGCCATGTATACTCTAGTTCAACTATTAGTTTAAGTATAAGGTAAAACGTCATTTTTGTTGATTTTGACATTGTTTTTAATAATTCGAATCCTAAGAGTCATCTTATATATAAACTTTGCCAAACCACGTTTAATTACTTCAATAAATAAAAACAGCAAATTTAATATAATTTTATACTTTCACTTATGTTTTCATAATACAGCAGTACCTGCTTAATACTATCATGGTTAAGACGATTTTCTGCATAATACGTGCTTTTTTGTTGGTCCCTTAACTTTAGGTACTTTTTATGCACAATTTATCCTGTTTAATACGATTGTTTTCCCGCATGTTACGCTCCTTCGTGCTACTGTGTGTATGTGTTTCCACTCGTTTATGCCATGTGCTCTGTCATTGTCGCAGGCAGAGCACATGCTTATCCAATCCTGCGCGTCTCCATGTTCCCATCCTTAATGCGCCATCTTCAGTTCTTTGTTTTAATTCATTAAATCCATTGTTGCTTGTCAAAAATATTCAAAATTAAAAATATAGGGCTCTCACTAGATGCTTATTTCAAGCAAGATATTGTATATTTAGGTTCATAATGACAAAGTATGTGTTTAAAGTTTAATTACAATCTTTAATTTTGTATAGCAATGATTCTATGTTATAGAATAAAAAAAAAAAAAAGTAATATGTTTTTTGCATATTTTATATCTTCCCGCCTAAGATGTTTTCCTGCTTAATACGTTATTTTCGTATGGTCCCTACATAATCGTATTAAGCGGGTTCTACTGTATATAGACTTTATTCTGGCAATCAGTAATAAAATTAATAAATTGTATATCAAAATTTTTATCTCTTACACTGTATGTCAACAGTTACGTTAGGAAAAATGTACATCAATAGTTAAAGGTTAAAGTGAACATTCATCCTAAATTTTTTCAGTAATATTTAGTGACTTAAAAGTTAAAGTTTCAAGCTTATTCTTTTGCCAGGTTTATTTAATATGTTATAATATTAAATGGTAAATGAAAGAAACTTTGATGAATATGCCCACATATTGAAAACAGTAAAGGGAAGAAATTGAAAAAATGAATCCAAATCATGAACAGAATTTTAGATGAATTTAGAGACCTATGAAAATAACATAGGAGACAGGCAAACACGTGATTTAATACTTGGAAAGACAAATTCATATTTGAGTTGGATTTTTACCTCTCCGATTAAAATTGGGTAAACTGCCCAGTTGTTGCACCCTTAAGGATAAAAATTGCCTTTTGATTCTAAAGTTTGTGTATAAACTATTCATCGCAGGACACAAAGGAAAATTCGGAGAAGGTATTACGAGAAAAAAAATTTTCAATTTATTACTACAGTATAAGGAGTGTTCAAAAAGAAACGAGCTGGAGGCCTAAGAATAGAAACCGGTACCTGTATGTCAGAAGTGTTGGCCCTGGCTGTTGAGGGACTTTTCCCACTGCGACACAAGGAGGTGAATCAGGGTTCATTTTAGGTGGGGTTTACAGGGTGCGCCACCCCGTTTGCCCTTTTGATGAAAAATTTCCACCCTACTCCCTTTGATCCTGATCACGTGCCTTGATACCCAATAATGCACCCGCAAAGAAAAATCTAAAAATTTTGTAAAAGGGTTAAGGAATTCCTAAAAGAACTATGCATTTTTTATAGAAAAAAATCTTTTTTGAAAACATAATGCCCTTTTTTGGAAATTAAGTGGCCTTTTTGGGGGGCAAAGTGCCCTTTTTTTGATAATGTCGTGCCCTTTTTAGCCCTTAGCACCCTGCCCTTTTTTAAGTCTAGAATGAAACCTGGATGAATGACTGTCTCGTAAAATTCCCAGGGCTGCATTGTGAACCAATTCCGCATGTACTGCTTGACATCGTCATCCGAGGTGAATCGTTTGCCCCTGAGAGCCTTTTTTAGGGGACCAAGAATGGTGTAATCGCAGGGAGAGAGATCTGGACTGTATGGAGGGTGAGCGAGAATCTCCCACTTGAATTTCTGCAAGAGGGCCGTGATTGTGTTGCAACGGACATGCAGTGTTCATCGTACACTTGACATTCTTCAATGAATGTCCGTTCACCCTACTCATTCCGCTGTCAGAAAACGTACAACACCTCTTTGCTCTTCTTTTGACACCTCCATTTCACTTATTCACTGCTTATAAAATGTGAATGACCGTTGGACGATTGATGCTTGCTTCTGCTTCCTTTGTATAGTCAAGTGACTTCCACCACCACTGTCACCCTTCTCGGAACCACTCTTTGTTACACACGCAACGATATCACCATTCTGTCACCGATTTGCACATTCCAGACTACGGCTCGTTTCTTTTTGAATGCTCCTTATATATTAGAAAATTAGATAAGAAAACAATAGGGTAAGGTAGCCAGTTGTTGCCACATTTTACCCATTACTTGCCACCCAGTTGCCCAGTTGTTGCCACCTTCACGTGTTTAGAAATAATTCTACATAATTTTTTTCTTTCATGTATTATGTTACCTCACATCTTACTGAACAGTATCATATAATAATATTTGACAAATTAACTTGCCTTATGTCTTTTTCGAAAAAATCTGTCTTAACAGTTTGCTTAAGACAACATGACTAATCACAAAGCACTGTTTTTAAATCTACATAAAAACAAAACATAAGTGCCTAGTTGCTAATTGAATAGTAGACTGAATTAACAATAGATGGAACTAATGCATACAAATTATTTTTGTTCCTATTGCATGTCACGTTTCATAGAAATGTAATGTTTTCATTAAAAAGTTTGGATCATCTGGAACATTACAGTCGTGAGAAGAAAGCGTTTTTGAAGAAGATTGTCGCTGTAGATGAGACCTGGTGCCATTATTGGGAACCCTCCGGGAAGATATCCACAATGCAGTGGAAGCATCCATCATCACCACGGCCCAAAAAATTCAAATCGCAAAGTTCGGCTTGGAGGGATATGCTTACGTGTTTCTTCAATTCCGACGGTCCTCTGCTTTTGGAGTTTATGGAACCTAAAACCCGTATTAATGCTAACGCATAAACAAAGACAGTGCAGAATTGCGTCAAGCTGTGAAAAACAAGCGTCCTGGTAAGCTCAGTGATGGGGTGATCCTCCTCCAGGACAATGCAGGAAGCAATAACCAAAATGCAGTGGCAAGTTTTGCCACACCCTCCTTAGCCCGGACCTCTCACCATGTGATTTTCATGTGAAAGAAGGCACTGAAAGGTCGACGATTCGCCAGTGATGAGGAGATTAAGGACGCTGTTCGGGCATTGTTCAGAGAGCAGCAGAAAACAGACTTTTTTTGCGGACGATATTAGCCTATTGGTGCCCCAGTGGGAGTTCTGTATTGCGGCAGGTGGAGATTATTTTAGGACTGCACATCTATAATAGTGACTATAAGATGTTCTTCTTTCATATAAACAAAGGTAAACATTAATACTTTCATTTAATCCAGCGCCCTTTGAATCACTTTCATTTGAACATGCCTTATAAAAACAAGACATAAATGGCTAGTTGGTAATTAAATAGTAGACTGCATTAACAATAGATGGAACTAATGTAAACAAAAATTTCCATTCCTATCGCATTTCACAATTCATAGAAATGTAATGTTTTTGTTAGAAAGTGGCAATAACTGGGCGAGTAGCAGCAACTGGGAAGCTTACCCTATCTATATGCCAAATCGTTATTTAAGTGCTAGATATGAATTGCCAATTGTTTCTTTGCATATATCACTCTTACTACACATTTAAAGGTGAGCTGATCGTATACAAAATTGCTTAAAACGAAAGAGGAAGATGCCAATAATCACTCTACATGTATAAAAATTTTCCGTTCTCCTGACTGGAACTGATGTCAACTTTCTCAAAGATAATGTAGAGCAGGAGGGTTGAGTAAAAGTGGTAATTTTTACTCTTCTGAGGCCTCTTTTTTTTATTTTTATTTTTTTATTTTTTGAATAAAAAATTAGGTTAAATCCAAAATCGTCAATTGACATGCAGGGTTAGAATTTTACTTTACCTATTTAACCCAACATAGACAAGAAACTATTTATAGTACACGAACCAAACTCGGTAGAATAATGCCCAGATTTGCATAGTCCACGCTTCCATAAGTACCATACATGTGTTCTGCAAAGCAGGTGTTAAAAGAGGCCGCTTCCTTGGCTCTTTTATTTAGTGATATTCTTGATGTGCAGCCACAGCATTGCTGTTATTTTGATAAGAGCTTCACCAATAACACCTTGCTCTTATCCAAGCCCGTGTTGACTCTTCAAAGACTGAACTGCTACTGGTCCATGAGGTTAGCAACACCTTGAAACAATAACGGTACCTTTGATGTAGTATGTTACTAATGGAAGCAGTCGACCCTGCAAATATTGTGGCCCATAATCTGGACTTTATTCCTACCGAATTTGATACATGTACTACAGGGTGATTCAAAACTCAACGTACAAATTTTTAGGGGCTGTAGAAAACTCAAAAACAAAACTGAATCACATAGAAAGGTATGACCGGAAATGCCAACTGGATCAGCTGGAGGGCGCTGTTCACCAGCTCTGTAGTTGGGGGCCTTCAAAAAGTAACTTGTGTGAAAGGGTATAGGAGATTTTGTATATTCATTATTCAGCAGCATGATGCTCAGATTTTTCCCTCGCTTCTCAGTGGGTGACTATTACATTCTTTCTATTTGTTCACTGTTTTCCTTACAGTAAACCTTTGCATGAATAGTCGCAATTCTTTTTTCTTTCCATTTTTGCGTCTTCGTTTATTCTCTAGCTGATCCAGTTGGCACTTCCGGTCATACATTTCTATGTGATCCTGTTTTGTTTTTGAGTTTTCTACCTTTCCTAAAAGTTTGTATTCAGTTTTGAATCACCCTGTAGAAATAGTTTCTTCTCTAGGGTGGGTTCATTAAGGAAAGTTTAATTATAATTACCCTTTCTTACCCTTTGGTAATATTATTATGCAATGAAGTTTTTTGTAGTGCTTTCTTGTATGTGATTCCATAAATTATTTGTCAAAGCAAGGAGGATAATGGAGAATTACCGGTATCCTGAAAGTGATAATAGGATTATAGAAGGCTTATGGATGGAGAAAGAAAGTATTGGCTAGGGAGAACAGAAGGGAACCATTGAGAAGCCTAGAAATGAAATAGAAAAATATCCAGATACTTTCAAACAAGAGAAAAATAAAAGAAAGATGTGTTATTTTATGTTAATTTATTTCTGAAGTTCATAAACCATTTATTATACTTTGTCAGATGTACTAGTAAAATATTAAAAGGTGTTAATTATTTATTTATTTATTTATTTATTTATTTATTTATTTATTTATTTA
>JAHWFO010043354.1:2298215-2344032 GCA_023313115.1 Rhysida immarginata
TTATTTATTTATTTATTTATTTATTTATTTATTTATTTATTTATTTATTTTAATTTCTTCAGGAAATTTGCCAGGAAATGTCAGAAGTGGAGTTGCCCGTTGAAAGTTTGACACTCTTTCCAACAGAATTACTTGTATTACAACAGCCTTCACCAGAAACGGATGTAGAGAAATAGCTTAATTGCCTATTTGTTAATTGTACAGTATATTGTAAAAAAATATGTAAGATCTAATTTAATAAACCATATGTTTGATTAATTTTTGAATTGCCTTTATATAAGCTAATGTGACATCAGGAAAAACTTTGCAGCGGACATTTCTGCTAGCAAAACTTCCATACCGGGTGCTGAATGGGAACTTTAATGTAAGAAAACTTTTGGATATAAACAACCTGTGATAACTGCATGAAGGCTTCTCTTATAAGAAAGTAAATTATTTAAATTTATTTTAATGCACAATGAATAAGCTTATTGATGCACTAGTGATGTACAGGGTGTTGCAGATAACTACAGGGCAGTATAACGGGAAGCCTACCCACTCGATTGCAGGGGCCAGCTTGTCATCAAATGTTAATTGGGTAATTTTATCAAAAACATATCAGTTTTGACATTCATCCCCCCCCCCTCCCCGACTGTGGAAACTGCTGGCTGCTGCAGGCCACCTTCATCTCCTTCCATTCTGCCAATCGACCGAGCCGGCCCTTGCAATCGAGCGGGTAGGCTACCCATTATAGTGACCGGGAACGTTGATGGCAGCGCGGTCTGGTGGTGAGCGTTAGAAAAAACTTACTGTAAATACTGCATTTAGCGCCGGACCTAAAATACCGGCCCGCCTGCAGTAAGCGCCTGGGGGTCCACTGAATTTTTGCAAATAAGCGCCGGACCTTCAATAACCGCCTGGGCGTTTATTTTAGTTCATTTCGTGGATTTTTCTTTTCTTGCTGCTTTCTCACGGGAATGTTTGCTCTCCCAAATGCCACTGCTAAACTGGAAGTTAGATACGAGCATGATTGTCTTCTAATTTCGTGTTTTTAATTATGGATTCTGTCAAGCAACATAGCTGATGAAAAATGAAAACTTCATAGTTATAGCATCAATTTTAATCTCGCAGCAGTAAAGTAGGCTGAAAACCATTCTACAGAGGCAAGCCAAACAGTTTACCATTGATCCTAACGGAATGGAAAACACAGCAGGAAACTTTAGTAAAACATGGAGAAGGGCGAGAATTTTGCATAATATTATCCACCACAGTTGTGCACAATTTTATAAGCGCCGGACCTGTAATACCGGCCCGCCTGCATTGAGCGCCTGGGGGTCTGCTGAATTTTTGCAAATAAGCGCCCGAGCGCTTAATACAGTATTTATGGTAAATGATAAGCAACGTGCTTTCCTTAAATGCCCAGTGACAGTGTTAGATTTAACTTGAAAAATCATGTCAACAAGAACTGGTCGTACAATAATAATTATGAAACAAAAGATGTTCCAGTGTTGTGCTAGAAGCTCGTTAATACAAAATTTGAACCTTTCACAGTCTGTTATTTAAGAATCTCTTTTTGTTCCTTGATAAAGCCATGAGAAAGACAGAATTGGTTGGATTTATTTTGTATATTCCTAGTTTGATTGCAAAGCTGCTTCGAAGCATTTCTGGCCGATGGGGTTTTTTTGTGTTGGTGATGGGGGTTAACATACCATATTATGGACATAGAATGGGGTTTATCAGATTACCATTAGAAACTCTCAATGGACTACCACCAACTGACACAGAGCCTTGTTTGTTCCATTTAGAAATTTAGCAAAGTTTAGCCTTTTCATCAGTAGCTACATTCAAAAACTCCGTGCTAGTTGTGTTAAGCGTGCTAAAATCTGACGTCACTTCCTGCATGAACACGGCCGTCTATATCTATCAGGCCTGACAACTGAGGACTTGATGACATCATACCAGAGATCAGTTGCCATGGGAACCCCCTTCTGAACGGAAATACTTTAATTGACGACAAATTATGTTTAATCAAGTTAAACGAATACTCCAGTAATATGAAAAAAATTATTGCCTCTGTCAAAATGACAGGCAGACGACCTCATGCCTCGCCGACCTCTAGCAATGACGTCAGTTGTCAGGCCTGGAGATATAGTACGGCCGTGGCATAAACCGCTCGAGTTAGTTTTCTAGCACAACATTGACGTGCATGCTCTCCTCTGATGAAAAGCCATAATGGCGGAAAAACGTCACTTTGCGAAATATTTTAGTTATATGAATTAATTGCATTATCAATGCCATGGATAATTAGTGTGGAAGGAACGCTATTTGTTCAAGAACATCGGTTATGAACTGAAACAATAAAGAAAGAAAAAGTTATTTTTGATAATCAGAGAAGATTTGGGTCGCCTATCGATAAAAGCGCCACTATCTCCATCTGTCGGTAAAAGTGGTAACTCTGATTGTAATTAGCACGACCTACTGGATACTAACGACCTGTTCATTAAGCAGATTTCCATTGTTGTTTCAGGCAGACAAAAATTATTGTTGATTTCCCAACAACTTTCACCCTCTATTGGGAGATTTCAAGTTTCTTTTCCTACCTAAATTGAATTAATATTGAGAAATTTTTTTTCCTAAATATTGAGAATTTAATATTTTTGATCAGAATTTTTATTCTGTGAATACAAATTATATAATTGCATTCCGAATTCTTGTTTCAGGTAGAAAAAATGTTTGAAATCTCCCGATAGAGGGTAATAGTACTCAGGAAATCAACAATGATTTTTGTCTGCTTGAAACAACAATGGAAATCGGCTAAATGAACAGGTCGTTAGTATCCAGTAGGTCATGGTAATTAGATTTTGTTGTGTGAAAACATGGATATGTCGATAAAGCTTGATTCGCCTTGAACGTGTATAAAATGATCATGAACATGGTATTCGTAGACATGCGAAAAGCTTCATCAATTAGCACCTTTTTTTGAATAGGCATTGAATCATTGATTCAGGCACATTTATGTTCGATTGCTAAGTTGCCTGCTTGCTGTGACGGTGCATGTCGTCTGCCAATCGTGCTCTAAAACAACACGCGTTCATTCAAAAATTACCTCTAGCATGGGCCATGCTTTAGCTTTTTTTTTATTTTTATTTCTCTCCCCACTTCCTTAATATTGTTGCTATTGTAAAGCCTCTATCAATTTTATCAAGAGAAAAAATTCAACCCTATTCATTTGTTAATTTCTTTGTTTTGCTAATATTAATTTCAAATAATTTTTTGAAAAGTTTAAATATCCTAGTGTATATTTGTTAAAGATCTTAACTAGCCCAAGATACAAGTTTAGACCATGTAATGCTAAAAAGAATTCAAACATCTGTTAGCATCCTATAATTCCAGCAGTTAATGGATATAAGGTCTGTCCCAAAAATATAGAGACTACAGAAAATATCAGTTAAAAGAAAAACAAATACCGACACGAATAAATTAATATTTTATTGTGAAACTTTATTCATTGTTACATAATTTAAGGAATGAAATTGTTTCAGAAACGTATTTTACACAATGGGACAAAATAAAAACAAAAAAAATAACATTTTGCACTGTCCCAAAAATATAGAGACTTCAGGAAGAAAATGAAAATTACAGAAAATTGAATCTAAATAAAGTTTCCATTTTGTCTTATAACCTTAAAGACACGATTTGGCATTGATAAGATTAGTGACTGCAAGGTCTGAGGGTCCATTTCGTACCAACAATCTTCAATCGCACTTTGCAGTTCAGTAACAGTAGAGTATTGGTGATTGTTGGCATAAACTTTGCGTGTCATGATTCCCCAGAGATTCTCTATAGGGTTAAGGTCCGGAGATCGGGCTGGCCACTTCATCACATTAATATTTTTGCCTTGAAACCAGTTCCTGGTCGATGCTGAAGTGTGAATGGTGGCATTGTCCTGTTGGAAAACAGCATTTTCCCCACCCATAATTCCCAAAAATGGGACGAGATGTTCCTGAAGAGTGTCCTGGTAACACACACTGTTTTGCCGGCCTTTCAATATGCCCAAACTACTGGTACCATTGAAGGAAAAGGCACCCCAAACCATCAGTGATCCACCACCTGCCTGCCTACTGAAAAATGTGCGTGGTTCGTGGCGCAGATCATGCCAGTAGAAGTTATTACCATCTGGCCCATCTAGATTCCACTTCTTCTCATCTGAAAATATCGTTTGGAGCCACTCATCTTGCCAATGCATGTGGCTCTTGGCCCACCCCAATCTTGCATTAACATGTGCTGGAGAGAGAGGTGGCTTCTTTGCCATTCGACGATAAACAATGTTTCCATTGGTTTGTAGGCGCCCGTGAACAGTAGATTTTGAAATTTCATTAGAAAGTTGGCAGCCAATTTGACGAACACTCATGTTTTCACGTGTAGCCAGACATGCAATTCGATGGTCAGTACGCTTAGTTGTGCATTTGGGACGACCGGGCCTCTTCTTTTTCGTGTCATCTTGTTTACCATGGGCTATTATCTTGCATACAGCTGCTTTTGAACGTCCAAGTTCAGCACAAATTTCTTTAATAGTCTTATTTTGTGCCTTCAGCCTCCAAATCTCACATTTCTCATCCAACGTTATTTCTTTTGCTCGAGGCATTTTTTTTCCAAGATTTCCAAGTTGCTTTACTCACTGATGAGTCATTTATTTAAATTAACCCACGTAAAATTGTTAAATTTTTTGGTTGTAGTTGAAGTCTCTATATTTTTGGGACAGTGCAAAATGTTATTTTTTTGTTTTTATTTTGTCCCATTGTGTAAAATACGTTTCTGAAACAATTTCATTCCTTAAATTATGTAACAATGAATAAAGTTTCACAATAAAATATTAATTTATTCGTGTCGGTATTTGTTTTTCTTTTAACTGATATTTTCTGTAGTCTATATTTTTGGGACAGACCTTAACTGTGTGTTACATTTAACACTTTCTCCATTTTCTGCGATAAAGCTGTAGATACAGTAAATATTCTTTGTTATAATAATGCTGAATTTTCTTTTGGCTTATTTTTTTTTTCCTAAATGTTGTTGAATTGGTAACGTTAAAACATTAATTTGTTTTCCAGCAGGTTACAAATTCTGCAGAAATTCATCTACTCAAGTCATTTCTATTCCAAATGCAGAAGAAATTCTCCCACCTGTGATACCAGATGAAAATCGGTTATGATTACCTTTAACTGTTGAAGTGCAGTCTGTCAGGCCCCACAACAATCAGGTTTCATGAAATCACACTCTTTCTCACGCATGATTGTCTTAAGCTCTTCAGTAGCTTCATATTAGTACCCACGCTATCACAACTGGCTTTAGTACCGGTGAGAGCAAATTCAGTTTTGTATGATTGATTTGAAATTTTGGAGTGGCCTATCTTACTTGTGTAAGGTAGCTTTTTTATTGAAACACGTTGTATAGTTTTATGTGCTTCTTTCCAGGGAATAAAATAATAATGACCGGAGATTGTCTATTAAAAATACGACCCATACTACTATTAGTTCTTATGCAAAAAAGGGTCTTTAATATGAGTTTGACAAGAATTTTAGAATCAGCATGTCTGACCTGCCCCAAGATTAAACTGCTGATGAAAAAATACTGTAAATGTGTTATTGCTGTCTACCAAAACTCAATCATGCATTACATATAAATGTTATTCATGTAAAAAGCACATTTGCCTACAATGTGCAAAACAAATCTGAACAGTGTACATCTAATTTTTATATAACTTTAGGCATGGCCAATTTTTTATCTACTTTCTTTATAGAATAAATCATAAGATGTTCAGTGAGGGTTTTTAATGTACGCCAACCTCAGCTGTTCAAATTAATGATGAAAAAGGTTCCTGGTTCGAATCCAGGCTGCAGAATTTCCTTTCCTATTTTTCATCGTTACTTTCTTTGTTTGTTATGTTTATTTTATCTCAATTATTAGTTGTTGAAGTATAAGGTAAAATGCCATTTTTCTTGATTTTGACATTGTTTTTAATAATTCGAGTCCTAGGAGTGATATCTTATATGTAATCCTTGCCAAGCCATGTTTAATTACTTTTAATGAATAAAAACTGCAAAGTTTGTACTTTCACTTATGTTTTCATAATATATAGATTTTATTTTGGCGATCGGTAATAAAATTAATAAATTTCGTATTGAAATTTTTATCACAGTGGGTACCCAAACATTCGGTCAAAATGTGCGGTATCATAGACTGCTCATCAACAGTTACATTATGAAAAATGTACATCAATAGTTAAAGATTAAAGTGAACATTTATCCTAAATATTTTAGTAATTCAAGCTTATTCTTTTTTCACGTTTATATGTTATACGTGTACTATTAAATGTTAAGTGAATGAAAAATTTCGATGAATGGGCCCATACGTATGTTGAAAACAATAAAGGGAAGAAATTTTAAAACTGAATCCGAGTCATGAATAACTCTTGATAGAACTTCAGATGAATTTAGAGTCTATGAAAATAACATAGGAGACAGGCAAACATGCGATTTAATATTTGGAAAAATAAATTCAGATTTGAGTTGGATTATTACCTTTCCTATAATAATTATTATCTGTATACCAGATCATTATTTAAGCACTACGTGTGAATTGTCAATTGTCTCTGCATATATCACTCTTACTACACATATAAAGGTAACTGAATCATATACAAAATTGTTTAAAATGAAAGATGAAGATGCTAGTAACTACTTTGCATGTATAAAAATTTTCCATTCTCTTGGCTAGAATTGACAATTGGCTTCAAAGAAAATGGAGAGCAGGAGGGTCGGATAAAGTGCTAACTTTTATTTTTCCGAGGCATTATAAAAAAAAAAAAAAAAAAGTTTAATCCAAAATCATTAATTGATATACAGGGTTATAATTATATTTTATCTATTTAACCCAATTGTTAACTTATAGGAAGCAAACTCTATAGAATAGTACTTGTTTAATATTAACGTCCTTTTCAACTGCCATGGTCATTTCAGGACAGCGTTATAGGGGTCGCAAATTTTGCCTTGCAAGGATTCTTTAACGTGCAGCCAGCAAACGACTACACGAGGACCAACAGCTTTACCTCCCTTCCGAAGGAAGTGCGTGATCTCAGGATTTTCCCCTGAAAAAATCCTCGTTGTCCTCAGCCGAGGTTGAACCCACGTCCTCGGGCATCAGAGGCGATCACGCAACCACTGAGCCACCGAGGCCGGTTTATAGGCCACAAGATTTGCATAGTCCACAGCTTCATTAGTACCATACATGCCCTCTGCAAAGTAGGTGTCAAATGAAGGCACTTCCTTAGCCCTTTATCTAGCGATATTCTTGAAGTGCAGCCACAGCGTTGCTGTTATTTTGATAAAAAGCTTAACCAATAAATCCTTGCTTTTATCCAAGCCCATGTTGACTCTTCATAGACTGATCTGCTACTGGTTCATGAGGTTAGCAACACTTGGGAACAATAAGGGCACTTACTGATGCAGCATATTACTAATGGAAACAATGAACCATGCAAATATTGTGGCCCATAATCTGGTACCCGTAGTAGAAATAGTTTCCTGTCTAGGGTGGGTTCATTAGGGAAAGTTTAATTATAACTACACTTTACTACCCTTTGGCAATAAAGTTTTCTGTATCGTTTACTTTCAAATACTTTCTTGTATCAGATTCCATTTAAAGAATGCATAATGTTGATTTTTAGCGTACTTTTATAAATTTGCAGTATCGTATTAAATATCCAAAACCATATATCATGTTTTGTTAGGTGTATATAGTAAAATGTTATAAGGTGTTAATTATTTTGTTTTAATTTCTTCATGAAATTTGTCAGGAAGTGTCACAAGTTAAATTGTTCGTTGAAAGTTTGATGCTCATTCCAACAGAATTACTGTATTGCAGCAGCCTTCACTAGAAATAGATATAGAGAAATAGTTTCATTGCCTATTTGTTAATTGTACAGTATATTGTAAAACATATATAAGATTAATTTAATAAACAGTTTGTTTAATTTCTGAATTGCATTTATGCGTGCTTTAATGTAAGAAAATTTTAGGATATAAACAACCTGTGATAACTGCATGAAGGATTCCCTTGTAAGAAAGTATAAGAAAGTACCGTAATTTTCGGGAGTAACGCCGCGGCGTTTCTGTTATTAAAAGTTAAAAATTCGGCGTGTGCGGCGTATCAGCCACCGCGGCCCTACTGCCGGAGATTTTACAAAAAAAACGATCAACGATTAAAAATTCACTCCGATATCGATCGAGCGTGATCGTTCATCGACAGCGGGTGATTCACTCGATAATAAAGCACTCTTATTATCGACGAATTTATAGTATCGATGGTTTCCATCGACAATTTCATCGAATCGTTCTAGAAACATCGATGTATTTGAACATCGATGTTTTCCGCAAATCGCGCAGTGTAATCAGTCATCAACAGGAAATAAATTATTTTAAATAATCCACGCTTTTAGTGTGGCTTTTTGCCCAGAGAGGCCACTTGGCTAATGATCAACTGGTCTAATTTTCGCGTTCGTCAATAGAGGGCAACCAATCAGAATAATCGACGCCCACTAGAGGTCAACTAATCAGAATAATGGACGCCTGCTAGAGGTCAACCAATCAGAATAATCGACGCCCACTAGTATGACACCTGTTGCGATATATAAGGGGTCGCTTTTGGTTTCATGGCAATCAGTATTTGGTTTCAATTCCGACGAGCATAATCTCCCAGTATTTCTCTCTCCAACGACTTTTGACTTTCGACTGTTTATCTTTATTTCATTCCGATTCGGAAACTTCGGATTTTGAAGGATTCGACTAATAAAATATATCTTATAAATATTGAATTTTGGTTTCTTTATTGAATCTCTTATAAAACGCGAATATACAAAACGGACCTTGTGTGATAGGAGGGGGGGGGGGGTGCGGCGTATCGGCCGCCGCGGCGCTACTCCCGGAGATTTAACATTTTTGTTAAATTTTGGCGTGTGCGGCGTATCATCCGCCGCGGCGTTACTCCCGAAAATTACGGTAAATGATTTAAATTTATTTTAATGCAAAATGGATAAACTTATTGACACACTAGGGATGTATACAAACTCACGAGAAAGTCTAGTGTAGAATGTCTCATTCACCGGGTATCAGTTACCATTGCCCCTTTTGGATTCTGATAATTCTCGTTGTGCACGACTTAGCCATAATTTAAACTCACTCTCGAGATGTTGAATCACTTTTGAGACTGGCCTGAGAATTATAGTTTAGTTGTCACACCTACCATTACCTCTGCAGCAGGGTTGGGAAAAAAAAAAAGGTTTTGGAAGAAAAAAACAAAAAAAACGTCTTTTTTTTTTTTTTTGTTTTAAATCACATTTTTTGTTTTAAAACAATAGTTTTAAACACTTTTAATTTAAACTGTATGCTGACACATGCCTCCTTTTATTTGCTTATCCTCATGAAAGCGACTCTTATTATGGTAATTTTTGGTAATTTCTTGATTTGCATGTTGAACATTCAAATGTGCCTGTGAAGTGCATAGGGAGGTAACTAATAAATTCAACATGTGATTGTTGGTGAACCGTTTATCAGATTTTGGAAATTATTTTTTTGTTTTGTTTGGAATTCTATGCTGAACAAGTCTTCAATTTGAATTTTTCGTGTATCTGTTACGGTTTTAAAGATAGGATTTCCATGTCCTAATTTGCATATTTGGGATGATGAAAAGTGCATCATGAGATAGGTAACCGACAACTTCCTATTCATTGGATTCATCAAAATTGACATATCTGCTTCGGTTACTGCTTCAGGGGGGGAGCTCATTTTTGTATCCACCCTGTATAATAAGTTATTAAAAATAAATAATTTGTTATCTTTCTGAAATAAAATATAATATGCAAAAAATTATAAAAATATGTTTTTAATAATTAATATTAGTTTCGTATATAATTTGTTCAAAAAACATGTTTAAAAAATTAAATTAAATGAAATTGATCCCGGAACCTTCACCATTGACTTACCCACATGACCACATAGACTACTAGAATGTCAAACTGTCCGAATTTGTAAATATACATCAATAGCCTACATGACTAACTTTAAATAGTTATATCTCGTAAACTAATGCCATTAGCATGAGTTACTATCCCATATAATAGTGGGAGGGGTGCGTAACAACATATCCAAGTTAAATCCAAGCTTAGCAGACCTGGTTCCCTTGTCAGTATAAAGTAATTATGTGTGATAATTACTTTTTGTGTTGTAATGTTTAAATAACTTTAAGCGTCGGTGTTTTTTTGTCAGTAGTGTTTGATTTCAAAAACCAAAATTCATTCCAGCCTTTTTTTTCTTTGTAGACAGAATATATTCCTGTCATAAACATTTTTTTTTAATGTCACAACTTTTGTAATGGTTTTTGTTTCCAAATAAACTTTTTTGGTTTGAAACATGTTTTGAACCAGTTTTTTTTTTGTTTTAAAACATTTGATTTAAAACATCTTGTTTTAAAACAACAACCCTGTTCTTCAGATACTGTTCTTTTGATTTCTGTGTACAGTATTATGGGAACATGTACTTGCAAAGCTGGAAAATGTTCTTTTTTTTTCTTTTTTTTTTGCTTTTAAAATCTTCAATTTGTTTACTTTCATTCACTGTGCTGGAACAATATGGATGTTCAAATCAAAAAATCATTATTTGTCAGAACTCGTTTGTTTTGCAATATATTAAGATCATGGCAGTGCTTTTGTTTGGGGAAAAACAAAAGCACTGTGAAAAAATAATAATCTGATTATTATAAATCTAAGTTCCCAATGTTACGATAGCATGTTACTTAAAACAATATTTTAATTTTTTTAATGATGGAATGCTTTTATTCTTTACAAAACCAAATTCAGTTTCCTCTGTTAAATAGGGGCATTTTATCTGTAATAAAATTGCAATGAAACTTACTGGAGAAAATGCTGCAACATTGATTTGATCCCAGGTTGTGGAATTTTTTTTTCTTTCATTTTCCTTTATTAAATTTTTTTCTGCACTTTACTTGGATGCCAGTATTCAGACTGATGTTAATTTCTACACTGCAAATTTTAAGGCTGGCCTGACCAAGAACCTTTTTTTGGCAATGTGTACTGGTATCTAAAAAGAATGGAAAAACTGCTAATCCACAAGTAATCCAAACATTTCATATCTTCTTACTTGTGGATTAGATATTTTCCTTTCAAGTTTTCCAATTTCATAGTGCATCTCTCTTATTCAGAGGTGTTTTGAAATGATTTTACTGGCGATTTTTGTCAGTAACTACACTGCATTGCTACCAGCACTAAAAATTACCATTTTTGTGGATCGCCACACATTATAAGTTAAATGTGCATTATGTGGTGTAGGTTTTAAGATCTCAGTAAGGTTTAAAATAGACCACTGGTATTCCAAACGTTGCAACATTAGCCGACCACGACTCTTTCTCATAATAGAAAAATTAACCAGCACTCAGCAATTTCTAGCTAGAACTCTGCTAATGTAAGAAGAATGAGGAAATCTATTAATTTTAGTAACTTTTTTTATAACAACATGAAACTAAGTAATTATGTTGAAGCCAAAAATGGGAGGGGGGGAATCTGTAATTACAATAAAAATAGAAACTATGCTGTTTCCTAGTCTAAAAAGTGCAGCATTGAATATACTGCCACATTACATAAATTCATGGGGTGTATTCAATAGCTGCTCCTATAAGATCTCTGCCAGTATAGCAACCAATAAAAAAAAAAAGGGAATATTACCTGTTGGACCACTGAGAAAATTTTAAATTTTATTATTTTTTCTTATTCTTCAATGAAACAAAATATGTCTTGCAGGTTTTTTTTTTTAAACTGTTTATATAACTTTTATATACTTCATAATTTTTATTTAAAGACTTACTTTATATTGTTTACATTGTTTATTGTTTTAAATTTTATTCTAAAAATAAGAGGAAGTAAAAATTTCCTCACTTGTGCCTCCTAAAATGTTCCTGCAGGGAGAAATGGTTTGCACTGGCCATGCTTATAAGAGGAGTGGTCATTCATTGGTCACTTGGCATCATGTGATGTTAAGGCCAATCAGGAAAGAGCTAATCAAGTGATGGAGAACTCATTGATCACAAAAAGAATTAGTTCACACACCAACAGATTCAATGGTGCATACTTAAACTGGGAAACAGAATAGGTAGTAAAATAAATCAAAGTTTTATTTTGAAACAGAAAATTGGCAGAGGCTGAACTCCATGCCACTGGAAAAAAACAAAAACTAAAGTAGTTTACCAAATGTGGATAAGAATTCAATAAATTAAACTGTGTTCTTTAGCCACAATGTATTTACAAGAAATAAATAAAGTTGAAAAATTAAAACAAAAGAGGTAAACGTATATATACGTTTCAGAAACCATCCTTCCATCATTCATCAGGTGAAAAGTAAGTTAGAAAAGAATGTCATTATATAAAAAACAACATCCAATCGGAAAGGGATTTTGCCTTAGATTACTGACAAATTTAGCACCCCAATTAATAAGTGGCAATCACTGGCAGACCCCACTTAAATGGTTTGAAATAAAGATTCAAATAAATAGTCCCTTATTGGTGGAGAAAATTGATAAGCTTTCAAAAGGATATGAAGTGGTTGTTGTTTTTTTTGTTTTGTTTTTTTTATTTCTGATAGGTTGAATAAGTTTAAGAATACAGTCATTGAAAATACAGTCAGTTTGATTATGGCAGATTGTCGGTTATGCCAAATTTTCTATGGGTCAGTGTGCTTCGAAACTGATGATTAAATTGATTATGTTCTGACCTCAGTATAGTTTAGGGCATTGTCCACATTTGAACTCGTGCATACCAGACTTTTTATGATCTGATAGTATCTTTAGGATCCCTAAGGAGTTTTTAACAATGCTGGAATTTTGGAAGCTTAAAGACAGATTATGGTTTTGAATATTGAAAATAAATTTTTTGTAAAGCACAAAAACCACATGGACATTTTTCTTTTTTGTTTTTAGTTTTGCAAATTCAGACATTCATTTCTTCTTGAATCTTTTTCTGATGAAGTTTTGTATACACTGCTTTGCAATGAAATTGCCCCACCCACAAGGAGTTATCCGAATGAGCCAAAAGTAGGTATACAGCAAGAGATACATCTGAACACACATTTATTACATTATGGAGCCAAGACGTGCACTCGTTTGTACAGGGTGTCCCAACAGAAAGCAGCATCAGTAGGTTGCGGCACCACCTCTAGTGCCGATGCATTGTTCCAGCCAGGTGTAGGTTATCATACAAGTGACAAATGTCATCTTGGGGTACGTCTGCCCAGGCCTGGTGAACCTGCTGTGTCAGGTCATGGAGATTGCGGGGTGATCGTAAACGACGTCCCGCCATGTCCCACACGTGCTAAATTGGTGATAGGTCTGGGGACCACGTGGGCCATGGCAGGCAGTTGACGATATGCAGACATGCCATGCTCGTGTTTGCAGTGTGTGGTCTGGCGATATCCTGCTGAAAGACTGCGTTGGGTATGGAGTGCATAAAGGGCAGTAATACGGGCTGCAGAATCTCTGTGAAGTACTGTGCTGCTGTCAGGGTGCCTTGGATGGTGACTAAAGGCGTTCTGGTATCATAGCCGATGGCACCCCAGACCATGAAGGAAGGAAGTAAGAAGGCGAAACTCCTGTCGAAATTTTGTCCTTCCGGTTTGGCGCGCCCTCGCAGCAATGGTCCGAGACTTATTCAAGGCGAAAATGAAGCACTATAATAAACGCTTCACATCATTGTTATTTACTTTAATTATTAAACTTTTTGCATTTGGATCTTATATTAATTCTTAACAAATTGTCTTCTAGTCTTCATATTAATCATTATATGAATTTGTCTAGTCGTTCATTGATTTCTAAGGTGATGATTTATAATTCCATTTTAGGAGAATTTCCAAATTAAAAATCAGTTACAAGTACAGATTGAATGTATATTTAGTTCAATAAAATTATTTTTAAAACACTGGATATTATTCTTATGGCAAATTCTTATGTAGATGACTAACGTTTAATTTTGTTTTAACCATTGTTGACGTGAGCACGCGACGATCGCTTTGACGACTCAGGATTGCTCAATTGCTTATAATAAATTAATAAATGTATTCTGGTTCACTACTTAAGCTCCTTGGAATGTTTACAAGATTTTATTGTATTGATATATCGAGCATAAAAGTGTCCTGATATATTACCGATAATTATCACAAACCTGTATTAATTTTCATTAATAATGAAAAAGTAAATATCGTGTAAATTTATTGTATAAGAGCTATACAAGCTTGTTATAATTTTATATTAATTTACTTTCAATAATACCTTGTACAGTATAAACATTTGTGTGTTATGATTTAACTACTTTTACTCAAACTATGTGAATATTACTTTTTATTATTAAATATGTGTATCTTGTTTGATAACTAAATAGATGAAATATGCAGTAAATTGAAATTATGGACTAATTTTTTGTATTTACATTAATTAATTTATTTAATTTTTACAAAATTAAGATCATTTCACTATTTTATCTTAAAGTTTAATGTTTTTAGTACTGTATTTCTAATACTAATATGTAAGTTTTTTATGTCCATAATTTAATAAATTGTATTTGTTTGAAGTGAAAAGTGGTTTTTTCTTATTTACACATATATTCTTTTAAATTAATTGTTTCAATTAAATAATTTCTATTTTCACTTTAAGAAACTAATGAAACCTCTTTTATTGAGGGAAAAAATTAAATTTGTTAAATTCATACACGTAATTTATTTAAAATAAATATCAAAAATAAAAATTTTCCTCGCAATTAATGAAACGCAACCGGGGAAAGAAAACATGAAATAAATAGTCAACTGTTTTAAGGGTAGTCAACTGTTTAGTTCACGGACTGTTGGGCAGATGTCGCCTCATAAACAGAGGTCCAAAATATGTAATACAGAAATAGAGTTTCGCCTCGTTACTTCCTTCCTTCATGCCCCAGACCATGAAGGGTGTTGGTCTACGATGGCGATACCGGATGCATTGTTCATTGGCACATTCCAATGGTCTGCGCCACACCTGTCTGCGTCTGTCGTCGGTGTCCAAACAAAAGCGGGATTCGTCGCTGAAGACCACTGGGCGCCATTCCATTCGCCAGCCCACTCGTTCACGACACCATTGCAGTCGTATTGCTGAGGTGTCAAAGGAAGACACAACAATGGACCCCTGACAGATATTGTCCCGGCGTGTAACCGGCGTGCTATTGTCGCTATTGACACTGGAGCAGTACTGGGAATAGTGATGATGTTGTGCAGTTGCTGCAGGGTGATGGTTCTGTCCGCTAGCGCTGTTCGCAGTATCTGCCTATCGGTACAAGCTGATGTGCTTCTTCGGGCCCCAGAGCCTGGTCTTCCGGCATGTGTGCCTTCCTCTTGCCATTGCCTCCAACATCGGTCCACCGTCCATGCGTCCTGCGACACATGGACAGCAATCCGTTTGGTTGACCATCCAGCCTCGGAGAGGTCAATAATCCGACCTCGTTCAAAGTCCGTTAATTTCGTGAACGGTTGTTGTTGTCGTCGTCTTGGCATTGACACTATTGTGTGGATTACAGTACTGTACGTTCACGAGGCAGTTGCTTCCTCCCTACTGCATGGAACGTCTTGCACAGGTGTCAACTGATGAGCCTATACAGGCACCCAGACACCCTGTATCAACCCAAATGGTCACGTCCCGTGAGCATGCATCTAATCGTTTACTAGTCGGAGGTAGACGAACCCCCCCCCCCCCTAAATATAGAGTGAATAGGAAGTTGAGGGTGCTTTTTCTCATGGTGGCACTTAAGTTTTGTTAGGATGCAAATTGGGACATATGCAAATCATATCTACTAAACTCTAGGAGATACAAAAAAAAATACAAACTTGTTCAGCATTAAATAAGCAACAAAACAAAAAAAAAAAGAAAATTTCAAAATTCAATGAATGGATCACCCAAAAAGCTCATTGCAATCTCTGCAATTGGACAATCAACTCTTGTATTGTTTGTTGCTTACAAACAGTCAAGTGTACAAAGTCAATCCAGAAGGTGTTCAATGTGATGTCCACCTGCACCATAACATACAGTCAATGACAAAATTATAGGAACTCTATTGCTTTGTTTGTTTTTAAAATACGCCTTATAGAATATTTATTATTATTTTCCAGATATTGTAAAACTTAATTTGAAATATACACGTTAGCTAAAAAAGAAATAGCATTAATGTGTTGAAAACCTGAAAATTTTAAAGAAACACTGACAAAAGTATAGGAACTTTCTGAAAATCTTTTCTTTTATGTCAAAAAATGACCCCCACCTTTATAAAATAGTTGCATCTGCAGCATACCATTCTAATAGAGAGGATTTTCAATGTTTGATGATTAGTGCTCAGAGAACAACTTGCCAAGAGGCTCAGCTCTATCTGCATTTGAAAAGGGGCAGATTTCTGCATTTTACAAAGATGGGAAACTAATTTTAGAAATGGAATTACTTATACATTGAAGTAAGCATGTCCTTACGTCATATTTAAAAGATCCCGGAACATATGGAGTGAAAAAGAGGTCTGGAAGACCACCTGCAATAAGAAGAGAGATGCCACAGCTCTACTCTGAGTTGCATCAAATTCTGAAAGCACAGCCAAAGATTTGAAATTCAAGTTAGACTGGACTGCAGTGTACAAAGTGTTCAACAGAAAACCCCTCATACTGTTCGCAAAAAACTGTGCTGTAAACCAGCATTGGAACCATGATATAAAGATGCCCGTCGAGATATTATTTTACACATGAGGTGGACCGCTGAATGGAAAACTATTATCTTCTCAGATGAGAAGAAACTCAATTTAGATGATTTCAGATACTACTTTCATGTGTAAAATAATAATCATTTCAGATACTACTTTCATGATTTAAGGAAGGAACATGTACTCTTTTTACGACGTCAAGCAGGTGGAAGTTCCTTAATGATCTGGGGAGCTATTGGTTATGGTAAAAACTGTGAACCGTAATTTATGGATTGTCGCATAAGATCAAGGGCATAGAACTACTGTCACGAGTTCTCCTTCTTCAAGGAAGATCGATGTCCAGACCAAAATGGCAGTTCTAGTACAACAATGCTGTCATTCATACTGCAAAGTGTGTTACAGAATGGTTTGCACTGAAGAAAATCAACCTTTTCAAGACTCCAGCCTTATCATCTGACATGAACCCTATCGAAAACGTTTGGGTGTCATGTTGGCAAGAGATGTGTACAAGATGGCAGACAGTTTTCATCCATACAAGAACTCAAAGAAGCCATTATTTTACCATTGCAGAATCTGGTTCAAAAGGATATTAAAAACTGTATGATAGTATGTCTAATCGAATACTTGCCTAATCAGTGATCAAGGATCCTATACAAAATGTATTAGACTACATTAAACACACAAATTCCTATACCAACTATGTTTATAGTTTATATGAAAGTTCCTATACTTTTGTTGCAGTGTTATTTTAGAAGTTTCAGGTTTTCAACACATAAATGAGGTTATTTCTTCTTTTAGCTATACATGTATATTTCAAATTAAGTTTTACAATATCTGGAAAAAAATAATAAATTTTCCATAAGGCCTTTTTTTAAAAACAAACATAACAATAAAGTTCCCATACTTTTGTCACTGACTAATTCTGTACGGCATTGCAATGACTTCATTACAGTTACAAATGTGACTGATGTTATTCCTATTGTTGCAGAGATTGCAATGAGCTTTTTGGGTGATCCATTCATCGGGTTTTGAAATTTTTTTTTTTTGTTGCTTATTTGATGCTGAACATGTTTGTAATTTTTTTTTTATGTATCTCATATAGTTTAGTAGATACGATTTGAATACGTCCTAATTTGCATCTTAACAACACTAAGTGCCACCATGAGAAAGAGCACCCTCCACTTCACTCCCTTTATTGGTATTTGAATAACTACATTTGTATCTAAGATAGAAGGAGGGTACAGACTTTTGACTCGCCCTGTATATAATAGCGATATAAAGACCTTAAATTATATAGATCATAACATGTAAATATCACAAAGGAAAAAAATAGATGATTTGTCCAGAGGAAGAAGTGTGAGCCCTTGGAGGGTCTAAAACGTTGTAGCCAATTGTCTACAATTACAAAAATATTTGGTATATGTGTATTTTAGTATACCAAGGCTTATACTAATTCAGGATTCGTTAAAACTTGCAGACAATAAAGACAAAACTTAACGAAATGTTAACACACTAGCAGCATATACTTTCAGTATAATTTCTTATGCATATTCCACATTATCCGTCACTAAAGAATTGGTTATCCGTACCGCTACACTGTAAGCTCACATCTTAAGCCCGAGTTCTATGGAGTAGCGGGTTTAAAACGACAGCTTTGAGTGTAGCGATCCGGATAACCAACTCTTAAGTAACGGATAATGTGGAATGTGCATAAGAAATTATACAGAAAGTATATGCTGCTAGTGTGTTAACATTTCGTTAAGTTTTATCTTTATTTTCTGTAAATTTTAACGAATCCTAAATTAGTATGAGCCTTGGTATACTAAAATACACATACAGGGTGTAACTAAAGGTGTGTTACAAACTTTGGGGAATGATAGAACTGGTCAAAATAAGCATTTTTTGTTCTATGAACATTGGTCCACAACTGCATTGTTTAAGAGTTATAGCAACTGTTCAAAATGACGCCCTTCAGCGTCAATGCAGGCTTGCATTCGTCGCTGTACGTTGCAGCATCTGCTGGGAGTCCCTGATGTTGTCTGCTGCTACAGCCAATCGTGCGATGAGTTCCTCCACTGAATTAACCATTGTTTCGTACATCAGGGACTTTAGGTGGCCCCACACAAAGAAATCCAATGGTGTTAGGTCTGGTGATCGTGGCGGCCAGGTAACTGGACCACCCCGTCCAATCCAACGATCGCCAAACGTATCAGTGAGGAAGGCCCGGACATGCTGTGAGAAATGTGGAGGTGCACCATCATGTTGGAACCACATTACTTGACGGATGTTAAGAGGTATGTCATCCAACAGTTCAGGCAGCACCTCCTGAAGAAAGACGAGGTAGGTTTGTGCATTCATACGAGCTGGGAGAATGTACGGCCCAATGAGGCGATTGCCAACAATACCAGCCCACACGTTGACAGAAAATCGTTGCTGGATGCGCCTTGTCGAAATGGCATGTGGGTTGATACGGTCTCAAACATGGATATTCTGGTGGTTGAAAATGCCTTCCCTGGTGAAGGTTGCTTCATCAGTGAACAGCACCTGCTGTGGGAATGCTGGTTCCTCTCTACAACGTGCAAGAAACCATCTGCAGAATGCCATACTTGGTGCAAAGTCAGCAGCTCCAAATGCTTGCACTCGTTGCATACGAAACGGATGAAACAGTTGGTCATGCAGAATTCGCCAAACAGACATGTGATCTGTGTTCATGATGTGTGCAAGCGCACGGGTGCTACATGTTGGTCTTTCGTGAACTCTACGAAGCACAGCTTCTTCGAATTGAGCGGTACACGGGTGCGAGCGCGACCATGCTCTCCACGCATCACAGCTACACTTCCTGTTGCTCGTAGACGTCGCACAAGCTGAGCAAACATTGTGTGAGCTGGCTGACGACGTTGTGGAAACTGCCGTCTGTACAGACGACAAGCAGCCCTTCCATTACCGTCTGCACAGACGACAAGCAGCCCTTCCATTACCGTCTGCACAGACGACAAGCAGCCCTTCCATTACCGTCTGCAGCACCGTACACTAACAACATGTCAGTGCACTCGTTAAAGGTGTAGTCCATATCCGGATGCGATCACACACGTTAGATTTTTTAGTGTGCAGGATCTGCTTGCATGGTAATGTGATGGTGTGGTCATGTTACTTTAAAAATTTACATGACCATACCATAATTCAGAAAGGGGTGTGTCATAAGCCTGCATTGATGCTGAAGACGTCATTTTGAACAGTGGCTATAACTCTTAAACGATGCAGTTGTGGACCAATGTTCATAGAACAAAAAATGCTTATTTTGACCAGTTCTATCATTCCCCAAAGTTTGTAACATTTCTTTAGTTACACCCTGTATATCAAATATTTGAGCCCTGCATCAGTGAACTTTTACTTAGAAATTAAAAGGAAATATTAGTAGAATTATGTTGGTTTTTTTTGTTGTTTTTTTTTGTTCATTAACTAAATACACTTGTACTCAAAAGTTGAAGGATTTTTCTGCAAGTGAATTTAAATGCAGTTTTATTTTTCTTTTACATTTTTAATCATTATTTTACTTTTCACATGCAATCCTTGCACTAATTTCATCATCCACCTACTTTTCTCAAGATGACTAATTTGGATTGAGTTAAACGCGTTTCTGGTTATAAAATATCTGTTGCTCAATATCTGTCGCCGTCCACCCACTAAGTGTTTTTACTCCCACTATCAAACAAGGCCACCTCTTGAGCAGAAAATAGTGATTTTTTTTTTCAACCACTCTAAACAGATGCTTAATAAAATTTCAGCATAATACCAGAGGAACACTTATATAGTGTGTACTCTTGAGAAAACATGCTGGATAAAAGAAGTCATTATAGTTTGCATATATAAAATGAAGCAGCAGGGTTTTCACGGAAAAAGGGGGGCAGTCGATGTATTCCAGGGAATGAGAAGGGGAGCGATCGCTTGTTCTCCAGAATGAATTCGGAACCAGAAATCTTAATAACATTTTTAATAGGGGCATTTGCGTTCCAAGACACTATCTGCTACCTTCATACGTTTGCCCCCATTTCAACGCTTCAATTTGTTTTAGCCTAAGTTTGTTCAGCGACTCCCATTTTCGTAATATCCATTTGCTAAGATATCCTTTTCCTCTAACGCCGTTGATGATGGATTTCTGCGGGCGGTCCAATTCAGCAATTCAGAGACCGCTAGTTAAATGGGGCTACTTTACTGTGAGTTAAATGTATAAAAAAAAGGGGGGGGGGCGGACGAAGAAAGCGTTACACATTTTTATTACTTCGCTCTCCTTGTGGAAATAGTATTTATCCGCGGCATACGAGGTAGTGTGACGTAAATTCAATTGTTGGGGCGCACCCACGCTCGTGGTATTAAGTTGCTTAGCAACGTTTATTTCCGGCAGCCGCATTAAAGAGAGGAAGGCGAGTGTCGCGCAGCGCGTTTGCTCTCTCTCACACGGAAGAAAGGTAAGGGTGCCGGTTCGGTTCATTTCTTACTTTAATTATTCATTCATTAATTTATTCCAGCTTTTAATCATGGTGCGATAAATAAATAGTTGTAAACTTGAAACCTGTCTGATTTCATATTTATTTTTATATTATTTACAATAAAAAACTTATTTTTTAAAAATCTTAATTAACACCATGCCATGTTTTTTCTTTTTTTTTTTTTTTATATAATTACAACACTCACATTCATTAAAAACATGGTTTATTAATATTGAAATGACCCCCCCCCCCCCTCTACCCCCTTTGGTTGTCATAAAGCAGATAAAAACTACTTGTTTTTCCGCTTTTTCAGTAATTGGCAAGTATCTTTCAGCTTATCCGTTTATTAATTTTGAGCTCGCTATATTACATCAACGATAAAATATTAAAAATTAACCAAAAGCAGGAAAATTGAAATAAATTAGAGGGTAGGGGAGGGGGGGGGAGTTAAGTATGCAAAGATATATTTTGTGTCATCATAAAATGAACCTTATTGTTTCGTTACACCTGAATAGGATATATTATTCTATTATCATCTTAAAAATGTGTTGACCTTAGAAATATACGGCTGACCTTGAAATTACAGTGCGGAACTTATCGTTTTGCTCATTTTTTTTTTTTTTAATTTAAAATTTAATTTAATCTGTAAGTGATGTAGATTGAATCGATAATATGATTATCTAATGATCATTTTAAAGAAGAAAAGAAAAAAATAATAATACATAATAATATCAATAAAAATTTAGGTGCGTTAAAATTCTGTTGAAATTATTAGCTCAAAATATTATTTATCCGAATAAAACTATTATAAATTTTTATTTCAGACGCTTCTATTCATAAAATAATCTCTGGTTGAAGATTTTGTCTGAAAAATGAATAATAGCCATGAAGATAATTCTGAGTAAGTATTAATGTAAATCCCCCCTCCCCCTTGTGCACATCAAATAAACATTTATGCATAAGCGTTGTTATAAAATTGCTTTGAGGGAATAAAATTGTGTTTAATGTACGGGCTTGTTCAAAATGGTTTAATTTCTTGAAATATAAATTGTATATAAATAATCTACATAAAGGAAGTGGAATGCGATACTTCAGATCCTCCTCTCTCTCTATCGGTATGTAGATTATTCATATACAATTTCAAGAAATAAACTGAGTCCATGAGTCCATCGTTTTGAATAACCCTGTATTTTTTACGTAATACTAATATAATTATTTTTTTTTTCTTATCGAATCTTCGAGAGGACGGTTTAATAAGAACTAAAATACTGTACTTCCTATTTTTCCAACCTTCACAATACAAAGAAATGTTTGCTGACTGATTCCCAGAGGTTTTATTCTGGCTTGTTTTTTATTTTAATTTTATTTTTTCCTCTTTCAATGAAAAGAGTAGGCATTGTAAAGAAAGAAAGCAACATGTTCTTACTGAAATTTCTTCCCAGTGGCAATTATATCACGATGCTCTCTTTCGCTTTATTTGTTGCTCTATTAAAATAATTTTTCCAAGAATTATAGAAATAATTTAGTAGCTGTTAAATAATAGTAATTATTTTAAGATAATTTTTTTTTTAATATTCCACATTAATCATTTAATATTCTTGTGATTGGTTTATCCTAAAATGTTGTTATCATTCCACATTACATGAAACTTGCTTGTGGATAAGGAAAAATCTCCCACCCAGGTGTTCCCTTTTCTCCAGGGTTTGAAGGAATACATGGACAAACGTAAACACTATTACAAGCTTACTTCGCTATTAAATGTACAAACAACATAGAAGCTTAAAACTTAGACCAACCAACCAAATATGGAACCAGAATTTATTTTATTTTATAAGGTTTCTTATTCTAGCTGTAAACTGTCTTTATTATTCCAGCAGAATGTTTATATGACTTCTAAAAAGAAAAAGAAAAAAAAATGGTTCTATTTCTCATACTTGCAAAAATGTTTACACATAAAATAAACTGGAGAACATTATTGAAGATAAAGTTTCTTACTTATCCGCAGTTTTGTCCTTTGCTTGCCCCTCTCCCATTATTTTTTTTATTTGTTGATTTATCCTTAATTAGAAGGACCCATAACAAAATTAGAAGTTTACTGAAAACGAGAAATTTGTGAATACCATATTTCTTTGAATAAATGCCAAACGCTGCAACTTTTATTATTCTAAAATTATTTATTTTTTAGTTTTTAATAATAAATACCTTTCATGTTATAATAATTATTATTTAATGCAAAACGCTTTTCATAATTCGGACGTATTATTTAATTACGGGTATCAGTGTTTTACAATTAAAAAAGAAAAATGATGCAGATAACTGTGAATGCATTTAAAGGCACTCTCAAGGTAACACCACTCAAAAATGGAATAGTCACTTATTCAGGACCCTTGGTTTGCAGAGAAGTTGCTATACTTTAACTTTAGTGTTTCTTTGTTGAATCTTTTCTGAAGAAAATATCAGTGTAAAATTTGATAATTATAAAGATTATACGTTACTTCAATGACAAAATCATGAATTTGCTTCAGAGGGCTTAGAGCAGTACAAAGGGATATAATAGCTTATGAAGTTATCTTCAAAATGCATCAGGCATTTATTAAATCCCTTTGTACTGTTTTTATTTATTTATCACTGCAGCTTGTATATCTTTACATTTATTTACAATGTCACATGAGTGATTTTATCATAATTTTTTAAAGCCATCTTAACAATTTTATGAAACATAAAAAAATCTGTTTTATATGCTATGAATTATAAAGTATATCATAGAAAGCCTTGGTTTTTAAAAATCTTGAATTTATTCTATATGCCAGCACTAAAAATATAATGCCAGTATTCAAATTCATATTTTTTTTTAAATTTATAATGATCATTCTTTATAAAAAGATATAACAAGAGAACCATAGAAAGCCCTTTTACACAATACATATCCAGGAATGGATGAAGGAGGGCTCCCCCTTCATCCATCCCTGACATATCTTTTCTACAATGTGGGCTTCTGGTAAAATTGGTTTTGTTCACTTTATTCAAGGAGCAGATGTGAAACTGGTTCTCTTAAGCATCAGAAATGCAATAGGGGCTTCGTGAAAGAGCCAGCTTCATTTCAAAAGAGTATGGAAAAGTAAAGTCTTCATAAATCTCTTGATACTTTGCTTCTACATATGAAAAATTTAAAGAACTTTTTTTTTGTAAATTTTAAGATGAAATTAAAAATGTCATTATCATTATGATGACTGAAATTAACAAAGAAAAAAATGACACCTAAAATGAAATAAAAGGAAGAAAAGAGAGAACTGCAATTGAGATAAAGAAAATCTCTATAGTCTATTATATGAATAGGTGCTTTTAATGGTAAAAGATGGTTAAGACAGACAGCTTTAATAGAATATATTAATTTATGTAGAAAGTTCAGTTTAATCAATGATTAGCAATTTGATTGCAATGTGATTTTTAATTAAAACTATATAAAAGATAATCTTATTAGCCTGAATATATGGTGACCCCCCTCCAATTTTAAATTAAAAAAGAAAAAAACAACAACAAAAGATTCATTTTATAACTGAATTACTGTTCTTTAAACAATTATGTAAAAGAGTATTTTTAATTTATTTAATTTTAATAGCAACAATAAGCTACAAGGACTTATTTTCATGTTACCATAAAAATAATAGACTTATTTTCTTGTTATATTACTATTGACAAGTCCAGTGGCATGTAGATGGCGCCACAGTCGCCAACATAGAGGATTTATAGGGTATAAATAAAACTCTGCTGGCTTTTCACATGCGCTAAGTTGCGAACAAAATGACTTTAAAGGTATCTTTGGCCAACGTCTTTGCTTATATTAAATTAGAAAATAAACAAGTTGGAAGGAAGTGTTATTTGATAGAAGGCGAGGCCGTTTTAATAGAAAATATTTAATATTTTGTGAAAGCATCGAACGAAAACACATTACTTCAAAATAGTTGGGTTCTGCGTTCAAACCGGTAACCTAATCAATTTTTTAAGTACATTCCTAATTTAATACTGCAAGGTAGAGTTGGACCAATACCCGATATGATATTGCATATTTCGGTGGTATTGGTATTGGCAGTATTGAATAAAAGTCAACGGAGCCAGTATCGTGAGTGCTCGATAATATGGTCTGTATCACTCGCTTGGTTTTGGTGAACCCTATATCAAGTAAAAAGCAAAACCAGTTAATAAAAAAAATTAAAAAGCACATCCCACTTAACAAGCAAAAATCAAGAAAGAGAAGAAGATAGGATTGAAAAGTGAAAGGAGAAGAATGAGAAGCGCTTACATAGAATGCATAGAGGGGCCATTTGAAGTGAAATCTCCATAAGTGAAGAAATGTCTTTGGACTCTAAGCAACATTGATGCTACCGTTTGATAATATTGGTAACTAGAAGCGAACCCACCCAATTGTATAATCGGGAAATAGCCCATTGTTAGATTTTTGTCTTTGTTGTGACATAGTCCACCGTCGCTGATTTTATATAAATGGTATTTTGAGTTAATTTAAGAGAACTTTAGTTACAAGAGAATAAAATTTAAGGGATAGTTCACGAAATGCTTTTGATTGAGGGAGAATTGGGGGGGGGGGGGGTTTGAAATTGTCACGTAAATAGATAAAAAATGGCCTGAGTTGTCTTGAAAGCATTTAAAAGAAGTTAGCTCCTCTAAAATCTCATAAAATCAGACAAAACAAAAAATAAAACATAAGTAGTTCAAAGAAAGAGGCATTACAGATTTTCAAGCTATATATATCAACTTATCATAATGGAAACGAGGCAATAAACTTGAGCAGAGACTTAAAGTAAATTTAAGAACCAACTGTAGTGGAAAATTTGTTTTATGTGGAGTTTCGTACGAGTTTTGAACTTTCTCAAATGACAGGGTGAGAGATGTTTTCATAAAAAATTTTCGAAAATTTTCATTAGCCAGCCGTCCCATTTTGGATCTATCATATCACTCGAATGCAGAAGAAATTATGTCCGTGAAGATGTCAAATTCAAAATCCACATTTTAAATTCAAATAACTATTACTATTCTCATTAAGCATTACATTAACTTTCCATTACAAAGAATCCAATAATCTAAATACTCAATAGTGCAAATAAGGTATACCATTAATCTTAATGAAACTGATCAGTACAAAAATTACCACGTGGTCTCTTTCTGTAACAAGAGAAGGTTAGGCCTAATCAGCATCTAAATCCACAACTTAATAAGAACCAGGTCCGACGGGAACACGCCTGTTCCAAGCCCCATTGCATCTGCTTCTTCGTCATCGTCTGTGGTTTCCATTTCGTCTGCTTCCAATCTGTCCTAACCGTATCGACTCTGGATCTTCAATGCCTCCTTGCTTCCACGGTCCTCCTTTTATATGTGATTAATTTAACAACAATTACAACAATTAATACTAAATTAAATGATTATTATTTTAACAAGAATTTCACTTTCACTTTCTAGTTTCTCTCCTTGTCTTCACATGTCATTCAGTGTCTGTATCAGTGAAGCTTGTTGGTTAAAAAATTTACTAACCGAGATAGGTTTGTGGAAAGAGGAACAGAACATTATTTTGAGGATAACCAGTCAGTTATTCGCTCATGTAAATCTCATGAACAACTAAAAAGGATGAAGCACATGGATATAAAATACCATATTATTAAAGAGAAAATTGATTCTGGTATCATAGATGTTCAGTATATCCACACAAGCCAGCAAATAGCTGATATTCTCACTAAACCCTTGCCTAGACAAACCTTTGTGTTCTTGAGAGATATGTTAACAGAGTACTTATAACATAAACAATATACATAAGAACAAGACTGACCTGTCCAATCTGTGGATACTTTGATGCAAAGGAGACGATGGATTCCACTATTTCCACAAAGAATTTATTCATCATAACATAGATGTACATTTCGGCTACAACATAGCCATCTTCAGCATGAATAGATTTACAGAGTAAGGTTTTAGGTATTTATACTAGAGTTACGCCAATGAGAAGGAGTATAGGAAAAAATTGGAGGTAAAAAGCGCCATTGGGCAGCAAAAGCGCGGACCTAGGAGAAGGCTCCACTAGGTGGGGGGTTGATTTTCTTGTATGATGTAATAAAGCTTTCCAAGAGGAGAGGTCCATGGGTCCTGTATCTAGATTCAGCAATGAGTCACCTTGGTGTTTAAAGATCTCCCAGGATTCCAAATAGTTTTAATTTCTTGGGGTCGTCAACCACCTGAAGGATTTGTAGTTGATCAATTTTAAAATTATGTCCAGTCCGTAAAATATGATCCGCCATCGCCGATCTGTTGGGTCTGTTGTTTCTAATATAGTCCAAATGCTCTTTGGCTCTGGTTTCCATCCTCCGACGAGTCTGGCAGATATATTTCTTTGGGCAGGTTCCGCAGGGTAGAAGGTATATCCCTGACCTTTCGTGTTTCGGAATCTGATCCTTGGGGCCTCCCAGCAGTCTTTTTAGGGAGAGTTCGCTTTTAAAGGCTAACTTCAGGTCAAACTTCTTGAAAATTTTCCCCAATCCTCTATTTAGATGGCGATTGTAAGGAAGACTAAAAAATTTCCTTGTGGAAATAGTGGAATCCATCGTCTCCTTTGCAGATAATATGTTGTTTAATTGATGTGCTTATTCACAGTTTTGGTACTTTATTTAAAAATGTATTAGCTTAATTATGAATTTTTTTTCTTCCTGTTATTGTGTTTACGTGCAGGTGTTGTTGCACGTTGCTTAAGTCTGTTGTTTCTGTATTGCAAGAAAACTTTTATTGAGGGAGGGTGTCAGAAGTTACAATAAAAGTCAATGTCTTCATTCATGCAATGCCAACTGGTGCTGTTTCTTACTTGTGAGAGTCACTGACGTCAGCAGTTGCCTTGACAGTCAGCAGTGCTCATATATGCTCTTCCATGGTGTACAGTAGTGAGCAATGATTGTAAAAGTTTATTCTGTACAATTATTAAACCTTATTAAACCTTATTGAAATCTAGTTTATATTCGACTGTGCTTTATTCATTGGTAAACCATATCACACTCAAATATTATCGAATATTCCAACAGTCTGCACAATACTTATGTATGGCGAACGTTGCCTGACAATAGTTGCAATGCTTACAGTACTGTTCAAACACTGACATTGGTGCCACGAGATGATCAGTGGTGCCTTAAATAGTACAATTTTGCCATGAATGCTATTGATGAACAGGACCTTAGTTCCTTGTCTAATGTTCTTTGGACTGAAGAAGCTCATTTCATGAAGAGTAACGTTGGCAGTTGCCACAACCCGCAACTTCAGAAATCTTTTTTTGGAGATACTAAGTGCAATGTTCCATCAATATCTGGCGTAGCATGGTCTTAAAGTCAGTATTCCTTGACAGAACATTAACGTGACAAAAACATCTTCGGCTATTGCAGGAAATTTTACCTGACTGAATGGAAAACCTTAGTCTCTCTGACTCCAAGATGGAGCTCCACCTCATAGACCTATTCTTGTATAGCACTATCTTCAAGACTTATTTGTCTTTCATATTATTGGCTATGGACAGTGGCGTCGCCGGGGGGGGGGGGGGCCCCATGATCCCCCAGGGGCGCTCCAAAGACAGAATGCAAGAAGACTGGGGGAAAATATGAATACTATGCCCCGGGTACTATTTATTCTCGTTATGCAACTGCTATGGAATGTTTAATCTGACTACAACAAGGTTTCCCCCAAAGATGTCATTTGGAACGGCTTGAAGATCTTTGTAAAATAATCAAGCAAGCATGATGCAATCATACTCGAGCCTTTATCCACTACAAATTGAATAAGAACAACTTTGGTTTTTGGATATTGTAAGGCTTTCTCCTTGATAGACATGAATTGGACAAAATAATGGAACAACTGCCATCACCGATTGACTCCTGCTCATATTATTAATAATGGTTCTGCCCAACTACTTTGCATGATCATTCGTCGTGTTTTTCCTGGATTGTGTAAACCTTATTCAAGAATGTTTGTATCTCAGTGTGCCTATCGGTATCCTGAAAATGTGGTTGAGTGGCCATCTTGTTAGTTTTGACAGACTTCCAACGAGGGCAAATGGTTAGAACCCAGCTAGCTGGTATATCTGTTACAGTAATCTGTTACTTGGAGTATCAAGTTATGTATCAAAGGTTAAGAAGCTGTATCGAGAACTAGTTTAATAATAAAGTGAACTACGGTAATTTCTTGTTCTTTACTTTGTGTAGATGAAGTATTTGCTTCGAAACGCATAAGCCTTCAACAAAATTTCCGAGTCTATTGTTTACTTTTGATCCTGTTCTTTTATTTAATTATAAATTTCACCTTTATAATTTGTATATCATATTTTTACAGATATACTCCATGCCCTTGTATATTTCGAATTTTAAGGAGGGGGGGGGGGAATTTGAAGACCCACACTGTTGTATTTCCATGGGCTATCCAATCTATGACTCAAAAAAGTTCAAAATTATATTATTTAAATCAGAAAATTAATATGATTTAATTATTTTTAATACTGAAATCAATTAAAATTTTAAAAACTTATCTGCAATATAATTTTTTATTTTTTATTTTTTTATTTAAATATGAAATTACATTAAGTTACAAAGGAATTTGAATATAAAATCTTGACCCATTTTGTGTATATGCTCTTAACCTAAGAAACATTTAACTTGAAAGATGCCATGTATGACTTCTTTTCTGTATATGATAAGAAAAAGAGACAAAATGAGTTACAAAAATAAGAAATAGAGTTTATTTGCCAGAGATTACTGAATCCATTCTGCACCGCTGTTATTACACGACTGGCATAGATAGATTGAGATCTGGTGACTGTGGGAGCCACCTAACCCATGATAAAGTCTCCCTCATGTTTTTGAAACCACTCCTGCACAATACGAGCACCTTAGCGTGGCACATTGTCTTGTTTGAAGATTCCATCTCCATTGGGATCCACCATCAACATGATAGGATGGACTTGATCAGCAACTACACTTAGGTATGTTATGCTATTTGGACGTTGTTCCACATGAATTAAAAGGGCCCAAATCATGCTAGGAAAACATGCCCCAAACCATAAAACTGTCCCAAAAGCTTGAAGGGTTGTGTTCATGCATGTGGGGCCCATGCTTTCATGCTGTTTCTGCCAAATTCTCACTCTGCCATTTGCAGGATGCAACTGGAAACTTGATTCATTGGACCACATGATTCTTTTTCCAATGCTCAACTGCCCAATCCTTGTGTTCCTCTGCAAATTGGAGACATTTTATCTCGTTAACTGCAGACAGTAAAAGTGTTCAAACAGGTCTTCAGCTTCTATATCCCAAATGATGTTAAACAGTGCCTTCAGAGATCATTTGAGAGGATCCCCGATTAAGATCTGCAGTAATTTGCTGCACTGTTGCTCTTCTGTTGTCTTGTACCAGAGTCTTGCCACTCTCAGTTCTGCCCGAGCATTGGCTAGTTGCTGACAACCACAATTTGCACGTTCAATTTTTCAACGACAGTCGAGTCCTTAAACACTTTAACAACTGCTGCTCTTGAACATTTAACGAATGCAGCGGTTTTGCTGATGCTTGCTCCATGGCTCTGAGCGCCAACAATCATCCCACTTTCAAAGGCTGTTAAAATCGCTTCGTTTACCCATATCTTCAGAAACAAATCACTTCTACTATCGTGGTAAACAACCTGCTTTCCTATTTATAATGGTCTGGCCCTCAGCAACTTCAGCATGAAACCTTAGCTAATTTGCCTACAACTGTCAGGTGGTCATAATAATCTGGCCACCTGAGTATATGGTTGGTCGCTATAACCAATGTCATTATAAAAGATTTTGACTGTATTTACTTATCTGAATGATAAGTTTTGTATAGGGATTGCAAGTGACTACGTCACAGCTGACGTCATTTGCGCGATGAACGGGCCGAGAGCCTAGGAAATGGGATCGCTGGTTCCAAACATTGGAACACGCAATATACGTACTAGTAACGTTGAAACGGGCGGCCAGTAAAAATGACATCTCTTAAATTATTATGTTAATTTGTGTAATTGATACTATTATTAAGACATTTAATCCCATTATATAATTTATACATTAATATTAGAATGCTTTTTAATCACTTTTAATCACTTAACAAAGAATGCCATCGTTCGCGGATCTTTCTTTCTCTGGGAAAACGATAGATGCCTAAATCGCTGTTTTGGCTCCTCCTTGAGCAGTGAGAAACTAAATAATTTCACATCTTAAATGTGTTATAAACACTGGGCTTATACAAAGCGATTTTATTCCATCCCTATGTTGGAACCATGTTAAATCCCGAAGCGAGAAGACTTGTTTGGAACCAAATCGAGTCACGTGACTGAAGAATTCCAAGGACTGACATCACACTTGCACTCCCTATTAATTGTTCAGGATTTTTTTTAAGCATCAAAATAACAAAAATAACATTCATATTGCACAAATTGTGACATTCCATGTCAGTTGGGTCTGTTATGCCCGGCAGGAGGAATTGTTTCGTGAGGGGTTTTTGGTTTTTTTTGTGTGTGAGATGGGGGTTAGTGTTTGTTGCTTTGTTTTGGAGTGAGTGTGGAATGGCTTGTTTTGTTGCATTTTGTGGTTTCAGAATAGCAGTGGTGCGATTGATGAGTGAAAGGCGTCAGCCAGTTGTTTAGTTAGGTGCGCTTTTGTGTGTATGGGAGTAGCGTGAGTGTACGCATGTTTGGCTGCGTTTATAAAAGTTTTCGTGAGAGTAGTGTTTTCGTTTCGGCCGTCCTCGAGTTTTGTTTAAGTTTGGTTGTGTTTTTTTTTTTGTTTTAGTCTGTTGCGAATGGCGTTGGTTGGTGTGCGAGTGCGCATTTGCGTTTTCGTGGGTTCGTGTGGGGTTGCTGTTGGTCTTGTTGTTGTTTATGTGTGAATTATGCTGTTTATTTTTCTTCCGTGTGCAGTGAGCAGCTTTTTCTCGGGTCCTTATTAAAATAAAGTTTATTTCTGTTTTATGATGACTGTTGTTCGGATCCTAGTTTTAGAGTTTGGTTGCGTGCTCGTTGTCACTTGTGAAGAAAGCAACTGCGTCCATGCATTGTTGGGGCTGTCATTGTTTTCTCGGTGGTTTTTTTTTTTTTTTTTAATGCTCACTTGTCCTTTGATGTGCTGAACTGAAATCTGTTTATTTTATTAATGTTTGGTGGAGCATTTTGACTCATTTGAGTTTGCGTTCGGTGATGTTATGAGCCTGAAATTGTTGCAAACGTTCGAGAGCCGTGAGCCCTGGCAGTAGTGTCGATGTTTGGAAACCCATGACTGCGAGCAAGGTAAAGCATTGGGCAGGAAAGTCCATGAGCATTCCCTATTAGATGACAACAAGAAGGGTGAGTGACTTTGTTTTATTTCCCGTGAGGAGGCCACCTCGACCTAGTGCATCGTTCGCCGATGAACGTTTTTGCGAAAACCCCTGTTTAGAATATGCCAGGTCCGCAAGCATTGATTTACTTTTTCTTCTGAAGGCCCCTTCTGCCATGAACAGTTTTTGTGTTTTCTGAAGAACTGTTGATCTGTTGTTGTTTGAGTAACAACTTTATTTTCTTTAAGATATGATAAACGTTAAAGTAGTATGTTAGCCGATAGGCAAGTTCTGTGAGTAATGGCTGTAGAAATTGTTGTTGTATGTTGAGGTGTGCGGTGTTTTAAATAAGAGGGGAGTAGTTGTTGACGACGTGGGCAGCCGTGCTGTGCACCCTGAATGGAAAGGCAGCAACGCTGTCGTGTCAAGTTGACCTGTTTGTCGGTCGTGCTGTGTGAGGTTGGAGGGCCTGCGTCTGGGCGTACCTCTCTTGAGACTGGGACCAAGGGGTTCCTGTGATCCTCCTCTGGCTCATTTAAAACGGTCACTCGGCGCTGGCTTGCGTTAAAGACTTAAGGAATGTTTAAAAACCTCGTGTTTTGGGAGGGGGCATCCTAGACGCTGGTCGCTCACCTCATCCCTCAGGAAGTATATTGCACAGGGGCAGACTGTGGCCCATGCAGCAGCGAGTAGAGAGCTGGAAGCTTCCAGCCCCATAATTGTTTTATGGACCCCTCAAAAGGCTCAATAGAGATAGTTGCTCACTGTCCGTGTCCGCTAGGAGGTTAATGCTGCCCAGGTGGTAGTCCAAGGGGCTCCTCTTGACTAGTCTATTGAATAGTAATGTTTCTTTGCAATGTATTTGTATATATCTTTATATAAGTCTACCAGTGTTTGTGTGTTACTGCCACTGTACTGGTGATGTGTTCTTATGTGGTTTTTTTTCTAGGGTTCATTAAAGGTGTTTTGTGTTCATATATTGAATGAAGTTAGTCATTTGTTTTTGGTAGAGTATATATTTTGTTATTTCAGAACCAACATATGTGCCCTCTAGACGATGCCCGACCCTCTGTTGAACTCCTAGAGTAGTTTGAATACATTGGCTTTTAGAAGTAGTTTGAAAACATTGTTCAGGATTTTTTAAGCATCAAAATAACAAAAATAACATTAAGGATATTTTTCGTATTTTGCCCCTTTCAGTTTGCCACTAGGTGGCATTATTTGTTCTTTCCTTCTTATTGTAGCACTCATGGAATAAACATCGTTTGTTTTTGCTCTCGTACAATTCGTGTACTGCCGTCGTTTTCTTTCACCAAATGCAACATCTATGAGCTCATGAATTGCAAGTATAAACTTCCTTAAATTTGTCATCATAAATTAACATAAACATTTTGGTCCTTTGAGCCGGATAATATTTGCAACTATCGAAGTTATTTCTCTCGAGTGCTTTTGTTCTCATGAGCTCAGTTGATGATTGCTCTTAGTCCTTCGAACTGTTGAATGTGTGTGATGTTTCTTTCCTCCACTTCAGTGTGCTGATTGTTTTTCATGTTTTGTGACTGTTTCTCGCCGTTCCATGCTGTCATTTGTTCAACACTGATCGTGTTTCCCGCCATCATTAGTGCTTTTCCCGCCATTCCGTCATCTTGTTTCTATGCATCTCCTCCTGATTCAACTTGCTGGCTTCATCAAACACAATGGATCCTAAAAGAAAGTGCACTTCCATCAAAGCTATGCTAATTCGTTTCGAGTCCTATGTTCGAGAACTGTCATCTGCAAATTCTTCTACGCCATTGAATGATTTCGATGCTGTTCTGCTACGTAAACGCCTGCTCAACGTGGAACCATTACTCGCTTCGTTTCATGAGATTCAACTAGAGATCGACGCAGATGAAACAAACGTTATTGACTCTGAATCCGCAGAATTTGAAGATAAGTACTTTAACATAATTACTAGCGCTGAGAGTTTAAGTAGAAGTATGCCTCGTCCAACCTCCCCCTCCAGTTCTGTAAGTTCGCATGGCAGCTCACACCACTCTCATTCGTCATCTAATTTAAATAAGTTCCTACTATTAAGTTACCAGAATTAGTGGAAAGTTTGAAGATTGGCTGTACTTTAAAGACTTATTTACGAGTCTCATTCATGAAAATAGCGAACTCAGCAATATACAAAAATTTCATTACCTGCACGCCTCATTGTCGGGCAAAGCAGCAGAGGTTGTTAGGAATCTCACCTTCACTGGTGACAACTACATTATTGCTTGGGACAGTCTTCATGATCGCTATGACAATCGAAAAGTACTAATTTCTAACCTCATGAAGGCCATCTTCGATCTAGAGCTCATTTCCAAAGAATCTTCTGCTAGACTATGCACCTTGATTGATTCAACCAAGAAAAATCTTTGATCTCTGGTTTCTTTGATCAATAAAAAGCATCAGAGAGATGCACTCCTTGTCTATCTTATCAACTCCAAATTAGATAACTCCTCAAATTAGAATCTCAAAGACCCTTGCAGTGCATCTTATGGAGACCTGATCCACATGGCGCCATCAAAGCTTACAATCTGAACACTGTTACTTATGGTACTGCTTCTGCTAGCTTCTTAGCAATTCGATGTTTGTACGAACTGGGTATTGAATGCGCACAATCCCTTCCAGAGGTCTCTCGAATCATATAAGAAGACTTCTACTTTGACGATTTGTTGAGTGGAACGAACGACATCTCCACAGCAAAGGTGTGCAAAAGCCTCTCTGCTACCTTACAAACTGGTTGCTTCAATTTACGAAAATGGATCTCGAACGAGCCTCTAATTCTTTCATACTTCATGGAGTCCGACATTCATCCTATCCTATTTGATATTGGCTCGCATGATAGCACAAAGACTCTTGGACTGCATTGGTCGCCACTTGATGATAAGTTGACATTCTCTATTTCTCTCACCTCTCCAAAAAGAATAACTAAGCGTGCTATCCTGTCCGACATAGCTCAGATTTTCGATCCTCTCTGCTTGCTAAGCCCGTGCACTATTATGGCCAAGATGATGTTGCAAGCACTTTGGTTAGAGAAACTTTCATGGGACGATAATATTCCTTGCTCCTTGTCCACTCAATGGTTGAACCTGAAAGATGATTTTCCTGCCCTAAACAAAATTGCTTTTCCCAGATGTATCATATGCAATGATCCGAAAAGTATACACCTTCATGCCTTCTCTGATGCGTCCATCAAGGCCTATGGCACCTGCATCTATGTGCGCTCTGTTGATCAAAACTGTGCTATTTTCTCGAACTTATTGTGTTCGAAAGCCAAAATGGCTCCACTAAAGTCTATATCCATTCCCAAACTAGAACTTTGTGGTGCTCTTACTGTCGCCCGCTTAATCCAGCAGATTACTTCTGTGCTCCAAGTAACGTTTGATCAGTGTTTCTTCTGGACTGACTCCACTATTGCACTTGGCTGGTTGAAAATGCATCCAAATCGTCTACACACGTTTGTCGCCAATCGTATATCTGAGATCCAGACACTCTCCAACAATGCTGTGTGGAACCACGTCTCCAGTAGCAACAATCCTGCCGACATCCTCTCAAGAAGAGTCTCTCCTACTGTGCTGAAGGATTCCGCCTTGTGGTTTCATGGACCACCATGGCTCTCTCTAGAAGAATCTTCATGGCCAAATCTGTAAACACCTTCCATACCACTTGATCTTCCAGAAGTAAAAAGGTTAGATGTAATATCTGCCACTGCTTCATGTTCTTCATTTCAGTTTTCAAGATTCTCAGATTTTGATCATCTTAGTCGCATCGTTGCCCTTACATTGCGTTTCAAGAACAATTGTCTATGTCCCAAAGATGCCCGAATGTATGGTCCTGTTACCACTTCGGAAATTGAGCGTGCCTTCTTGACTCTTGTTAGACTTTCTCAAAACCACTCGTTCCCTGATGAGATTAAAATTTGTCAATCCTACAATCCTCGATCACGTTCGAAGCTACCCTCCTTGTCCTTGTTTTTAGACACTGACTGCCTGCTGCGGGTTGGAGGTAGATCGCTTAATTCTGATTATTCGTTTGATGAGAAATTTCCCCTCCTCATCTCTGGGAAGCATCCGCTAGCCAGACTGTTAGTCATTTCAGAACATCTTCGCCTTCTGCATGCTGGTCCTCAACTTCATCACTGCAATTCCAACTTGAAACTAGACTCCCTTGTGCTCATCAAGGACTATCTCCACCCACCTATCCATTGGAAGCTCGGCCGTATCACCCAGCTTCATCCTGGCAGAGATGGCATCCCTCGTGTGGCCACCATCCGTACTTATACCGGACTTTTGAAAAGATCATTTTCAAAGATTTGTCCCTTACCCAACGATTTGATTATTATGTTATTGTTACTTCTACCGGAGGATGTTTTGATTATTTGTTTTATTGCTTTCTTTTTGCCACGTTTTGAAAGTCAAGCCTTTCAAGGCGGTGGCTATTATGTTAAGGATATTTTTCGTATTTTGCCTTTTTCAGTTTGCCACTAGGTGGCGTTACTTGTTTTTTCCCTCTTCTTATTGTAGTACTCATGGAATAAACATCGTTTGTTTTTGCTCTCGTACAATTTGTGTACTGCCGTCGTTTTCTTTCGCCAAATACAACATCTATGAGCTCATGAATCGCAAGTATGAACTTCCTTAAATTTGTCATCATAAATTAACATAAACAAACATTCATATATTGGACAAATAAAAACCAGTTTCTCCTTAATTCTATCATAGACTAAAAGGTATATTTTTTATTGAACTTGTAAGACATTGTAATGTAGGTATATTTTGAGACTGGTGGTTACCACTTTGAACACCTGCTCTGAGCTCAAAGTGGTATTTTTGCTCTGGTACACTTGCTGGTGGTTACCACTTGTTGGATATTTTGAACACTTGCTCTAACCATCTTGATTCAGTATTTTGTAATTTTCTAAGCACTGCTGAAGAAATTTTAATAAATACAATGCAAAAAAACAGCAGAATAGATGCTTAAAAAGTAGTGAATAGTTGCATTCGTTTGGACCGGGGTCTGTAGAAATAAATGGTCATCGAGCTCCATTGAAAATTGAAGTTAAAGTTTCTAGCTCCCAATAGGTGGGAACTCCATTAAAAAATGGCGCAGCATGTAATGAGCCCAGCTGCACATGCAGCGCTGCCCTATCGGGAGCTAGAAACACTAGTGTCATTTTCAGTTTCAGCAGAGCCGGAATTGAATTGGACCGGAATTTGATGACATAATATTGCCAAATTTAGTGTATTCTGCAAAATTTTTAAATAAATAATTGATAAACCAACATGAATGCATTACGTAGCTCACTCTTAACATTGGGCTTCACTCTATAAATAAAATAACTGTACAAGTTAGGGAATTCAGATCACGCTAGGTGCCATATAGATCGCACTAGGGCCTTTGCAACCTATGCATCACCTAGTGTCATGTGAATTCCCTAGCTTTTCTAAACCATGGAAAACTGCAGAAGCTCGATGACCATTTATGTTTATAGGCCATGGTTTGGATACAAGTTTGGATAAATAAATTACTTGCTCAGATAATGAAAGCAGTTTACAATAACTTTCCTTACCCATATTACTCATTCAAAATCTTGTTGCACTTGAAATATGCATTTCCGACCCTTACCTATCACAAAACGAACATTCAGTTTATATTCCTTTACCATCTGTAGAATTTTGACCCTAAAAGTTGGAGACATCCTGCATATCATATGTTATTATATTATCTTACCCATAGCAGTAAATGTACGTGCACCCAGTGAGCTGCTGTTCATTAAAAATAAAAATGAAAATGTTTGTCTAGGAAACGAAAATACTTTACTTATACATTACTCCATTCGGCAATAAACAAACAAAAATTTGTACATGTTGGTAATACACTGTAATAAAAAATATATAATGCACTTAAATATATTTATCCCCAAACTGGAGGTGATAAATATACATGCACTCTGGTTTCGCAGCTATTCACCATTTTGTGGGCCTCCTTATGCCTTCTAGAGCTCGGCAACCCTCTTAGACATAGATTCGGCTGGTGTGTGTTTATAATTATAATGTTTGTTATTATGTATATATAATTGAGATATATAGTGGGTGCTGCTTAATGGTATCAATCTACTATGTTATAGTTTCTGTGGAACAGTTATTGAAAATTATTATTTATTGTAATCAAATCTTCAGATATTATCAAATTTTAGCCAAAGTTAAGCTTTTACATGTACTTAAAAATTCCACGTGTAAAGACTCAAATCCTTGGAAAAATCAAAAACTTCAAATAATGAGAAGGTTGTCTATATAAGCAAGTGTAGCCAATTGGAGATTTTGATTAGATTTTACTGACTTCATTGTCATGTACTGTACATAAATTTTTTATTATCCAGTTTATTTGAAATATGATTTATGACAGTGACTGCCAACTATGAGGCCTCATCATAGAACTTTCTATATAATGAGGGCTGCAGTTTCACAGGATGTATTGTTTATACTATACATGTTAACACCTACCTTTTGGGCCACAAGAGAAAACCTATGGGTCATCATTGGTTTATGAAATGTGCAAAGCACTTGCTAAAAAAATTTCCTGAATGACTGTGTAAGGCCCAGTCTTTAAAACATGTTTTTGAATTTCTTAAAATTAACAATTATATCTTTGAATTTCAACGTTAATTGAGTAGAAGCTCTCATGATTAGATTTACAGTTATTTTAAAGGCATGTCAGCGAATTATTAAACATTTTCAATACTTACCACATTTTCCCTTCCACAGGTAGAAATTTTGTTTCTCATAACAATTTGTTGTCAATCTTTTCGAGTTGTTTAGCCTACCCAGAATCCTTTTACTTGTCAGATGTTAAACGAAACATAGCAGGTCCTTTTATGAACACTTAGAAAACACTTTAGAAAAGTTATTGTCATTTAGAAGTGATAGTTTATTTCACTCCAACGAAAGGGGAGACTGAATATTTGAGATCCCTACATGTGTGATTCATTGACATAGTTTTAGATTACCAAGACGAAGGATGAGCAAAAAAGGCTTCGCCTTCCCCCAGATGTTCAAGGTCAAAAACGGCAATGTTTTCATTGGAGCTGTCACATAGCAATAATTGACATCTATGGAGGGGATAATTCTGCTTTCCAACCAATTATGATCTTTCAATAATTCAAAAACTTGTAACATCACCAGTACATAATTAGGAACTACCTTTTGAGGAGTCATCGAGACTATTCAAAATTTCTATCAGATCGGACAGCTGACGTTAATCCTTCAGAGTGAAGAAGTTTTCATTTGTTAAGAATTGTAGTCCTCCCCCACCCAGAGGGAAAGAGATGAAACATGTAGTTTTGTTTTTTTTTCATTCTTTTTGTTTTATTTCTTGTTTAACGCCTTTAGTTGTGGTTAAAGAGTGTTGTGCTTTTAATCTGTTCATGAAACATGTAGATCTGGATGAAGCAGACGAAACACAGGTGAAAAGAAGAAACACAGGAAGGTCTTGGTGAAGGTCTAGGGAGAATTTTTTCCTATGCTATTCTTATAACATTCTACGTACATTCCACAAGACCTTCGATTCATCTGAGTTTCCGTCCACTTCTTATATTGCATTTCTCCACATTGGGCGAGTTTCATTATCAATTGTTTTTTTAAGATTTTATTTTTTCTATTTTTTAATCAAAAGGAGTTACTATTTTTAATATTACAACTCCTACTCTTTCTTATATAGTTCTTAAAATAGATTGGGAAAAATAGTTCCCTTAGAATTATTGTTAAATTATGGAAGTAACTTACAAGGAGAGGCTACGGCATTGGAGAAACTGTTTCAGGTGGGACTTGGCGTATAGGTAGAGGGTCCTTACATGTATATGTGTGCAGAGCCTTATCTAGCACTATTCAGCCATTCGCGAAATAATTGACCTAGAATTTGAGCACCTGAAACGGCGTGCCTTATGTACGCTGTGTGCACATGATTTGTCAGCAGCAGCGGTAGCGCAGTGGTAAAGCGTGCGCTCTGTATCCCATAACTTCTTGCATGTTGTTGGTTCAAGTCAAGGCTGGGGAATTTTCTTCAAAGCTCTGCACAACGGTTTTTTTTTTCATTCCTTACTAATACTTACGGTTAAAAATGCACTTTTATTAAGTTTGTTTGTCAAGATTTTTTTTTCAAGTAAGTTATAAAAAATTTACGCTTTTATACTTTTTTATTAATAATAACAATGAAAAAAAACCTTTTCATTTTCTTTTTCAAGTTTCTTCTTTTACAGTTTCTTCTTCTGCAAAGTAAACTTCTGGTAAAATGTCCAAAATGAGGATAGTTCTCATTGTGCAACGAGTGAAACTGATGATACTTCAATGTATAGTGAACAGTCGAAAAAGAACTGTATATTTTAAAATGTGTCCCATTTATTGAAAATCTAAAAAAATGCCCTCCTGTATCGAAATTATTAACGAGGTATAAGAAAACTCTGTTTATACATTTATTAACTGTAAAAGAAGAAACTTGAAAAAGTAAATAAAAATGTGTTTTCATTGTTATTATTAATAAAAAGGTATAAAAGCGCAATTTTTTATAACTTATTTAAAAAAAAGAATCTTGACAAACAAAGTATATAAAAGTGCATTTTTAATGGTGATTATAAGTAAGAAATGAAAAAAAATCGTTGTGCAGAATTTTGAAAAAAATTTCCCCCACTGGGACTTGAACCAACAACCTGCAAAAAGTTACAAGATGCCAAGTGAACGCTTTACCGTTGCACTACTGCTGCTGTTGCTGACAAATCATGTGCGTACAGCGTACTTAAGGTGCGCCACTTCAGGCGCCCAAATGTCAGGTCAATTATCTCGCGAACGGCTGAATAGTGCGTGCTACAGCTCTGCACACACGTTCAGGCCAGGATCCTCTACATACATGCCAAGTTTCACCTGAATCAGTTTCACCAACGTCGTAGCCTCTCCTTGTTAGACTGAATTTGAACAATATCATTATGGTCAAGTCCATTCAGTAAATTTGAGAAGGGAAATTGAGAATAGGAACCTGCGAGTGAGACCATTGTTGCTGACTGGAGCAACACCTGAGGGACATGCTTGGCCACAAAATTAACCATAGCTCGACCAGCCACCATCACGGAAACACTACCCACCACATTGTGGTTCGTTCCATCACCTTTAATGACGAGTTTTGGGGTAATCTCGTGACCTATTCTCTCACGGCCATTACTTAATTGACAATTTCGTAAAAATGTTGGTCCGCGCATATTGTTGGTGAGATACCTCCTATTAGAATGCCTTACCATCATTTTGAATATCGATTATCATTAATTATGATTTTTTTGAAATCTCAGAATGGCCTTCTTGCTTTTTGAAATCATTTCATTCTTTCTTAATGCATTAAGGGTTGAAATTAAGAGTATTGAAAGGGTATAGATCTGGACTAAGCTTATTTCTTTAAAGGGACAGAAAAATGAGAATATTTGGAAATTTATTCTTTACCTAACTTGACTACCTTCTTAGCCGGACTTGCTTGCCGGGTTTCTTTGTGGATCGTTCGGCCTGATTGGAGTCACTGAATTCCACCAACTGTCAGATGCTTATTTATAATTAGCCATCACCCATGATAAGATTAATATTAATATTTTATTCCAATTGAGGCCCAACATATCCGCAACAATATAGCACTCTAATGGTAGGACATATGGCAAGGCTTGCCTAATCTCCTGCAAGCACACAGTCATACACACACATATTTGCTCCATCAAATCTGCCTTACTTGGAAGCATTGGTAGAAGGCCTCTTTGGAATCTTCTGGAACTCGACCATCACAGTCGACTTTGATGTTCTCTATGGTTGCAAAATGTCCCTTTGAGGCCCATTTTCAGAGTCAGAGAGTAAGGTGGCTGAGAGATGGTAGAAATGTTTTTGTTACCAAGGACTTGCTGCACAATAAGCGATGTGTGGCTCGGAACATTATTGTGATGTCCGCTGTCCCTGCCACTTGACCAAATCTGTGTCATGAATTATTCTGGAGACTGTGCCTGTGAAATACCTTTCCTTTGGGCTAGATTTCTCTGTGTGGGGGGATTTTCTTTCAGCATTTCAGACCAGATTTCTCGCACCACCAGAGCTGGACGTGTTGGCTGGGGCTTGGTTCTGGTCTGCTTCTCTGCTCGTCCACGTCCATTAGATGGTCGCAATTTGTTCTTTTTGATTATTCAACCCACAGTAGCTTTGGATACCACAATACAATTTTGTTTGCATAATTCCACAATGCACAAAAGACTGAAGTTAGCGTCGGAAAGGCCAAGCATATACCCTTCCCAAAAGCTGTGATTTTGGAAGCCATGTTTCAAATAACAGCAACAAGTGTATACAAAGCTAATCCCCATGAATAGTGGATGAGTCATGCAAATCACATTCCGACAAGGTCATACACAGCGTTTAAAGTCGTCTTATTTTATCTGAATCAACCCTCCGTATACACATTCACACAGAATATAGTCAAAATGTATTTTTATGAAATCTTTGGATCTGATGTGCTACCAAATCCTAAGATAAGTCTAGGTGATAACCCCAGCGTGGTTCGGACTTATTCTTTTGAATTAAATTTTGCAATATCTTAAAAATAAACACGTGAAAATGCTTAGAATTAATACAGTAGAATTTTTAATGAAAATTTGAAAAAAAAATTTTTAAAAGCTCACAATGGATACCTCTCCAAGGATGCCACTGCTAGTCTAAATAATTTCTTACTCACGTAATCTTACTTTAGATGTACACTTGATGCTGTTGCAATTCCCACTCTTCTCTCGATGTCTTGAAGCAAAACTTGGCCATTCATCACTTTGTGTAATCTAGCAGTTGCCGATTCTTCTATTTACTTGCTTACCATTTGCTCAATACAGCACGGAACCAAAGGCGTGCTTCCTCTGTCGTGTTTCCACTATTTCTCAATAGTCTGCTATTTCTCCAGTTACTGATCATTTTTAAAGATTTTCAAGAAATCGTTAAGTACTACGAACTCTTTTTCTAAGAAAAGCCTGAATAACAGGAATTCTATGCATTGTTACAAATTGAAACTTATCTATATTGCCCAAACTTTGCCTTGGATTGTTGGTCACAAGATATATATTGTTGGTCCGTGCAGACTGTTTGTGAATTGCGTGTTGATATCATTGTTGATAAGCAATGTTGCACAAACTTTGCCTTGCATTGTTGGTCATGAGATATTTCTCAATAATGCCTTGCCATAACCATGAATATCGATTTTTTATCAAGAATTATTATTTTTTTCGAAATCTGAGGTAGACAGTGACCTTCCTCATGCTTTGAAGGTCAAGTATGCAAAATCTCATCAAGATCAGAATAAAACTGCAGATATGTATAACAAACCCACAAACGAACATCCTTCTTTATATATATAAAGAAGGATGCTTGTTTGTGGGTTAGAAAGATTAGATCTAAGAGATTGTTAATAGCGATTAAAAAATAATCTGATTTTGAATGTGATCTAAATACAAGAATACAGAAAGCATGATTTTTATTAAAAATAAATTTCTGAACAAACTTTTTTGACAACTGAAATTAGAGTCAGAATACGAAATAGATTCGTTTCAGAATCAAAGATTTATTTTAAGAAATTGAATTAAAAAAATTCTAAATTTTAATGAGAATATTATTTCGTTTACTTATTATTTTTCTCAACTTCATTTTTTAATCTACTGGTTTTAGGTTATTAAAAAAAATTATATAAGAGACGGTTTTAAAATAAGTATGGTATACATACTCAGTTAATATTTTGATTATTTAATAAATCTTTTTTGTATTTTGAAGTTTTAAAATTTATGTATATTTTTTTTAGATTAAGGATTCATATTTGCATTTTTTCTTCTACACTTCAGGCTTCCTTTATCTCCTATTTAAAAAAAAAAAAAAAAAAAAAAAAAAAAAGGATAGGAGGGGCCGAGAATGATTAATTTATTTGCATTTGCACGTTTGTTGCTTTATTTTCCTCTTTATCATTAATATTTATTGCCATAATTTATAATGCTCTTTTTTATGGCATTGACTTAAAATCTCCACCCCCCCCCCTCCCAGTTTTGTGTACTTCCTATATATTAAAACTCAAAGCACTTTTTTTTTTAAGAGCAAAACCAGCACTTCCGCACTTGCAAATTGATCATTGTTAATTGTTGGATGTCATTGTTGTTAATTTAATCATCAATTCTAGCAAAGTTTTTGATTGTGAAGTCTTTGTGGAGAGGATTGTTTATGAAACCACACGGTTATTTGCTGTCAAATTTTGGCGGGTTCCATCTAGTTTTATCTTAAACTGAAAAGAAAAAAAAAATTTTAAGTGGAAATTAAATCATTTGAAATTAAAAAGTTAGGATCATAATATAGAATTTTTAATGTTATAAATTTTTCCATCATCAGAAACTGGTAATCCCCTTCCATCCCCTACTTGAATATTAACTGTCATGAAAATAACAATTGAGATTTTATTTTTTCTTATGGAATATGATAATATATAAATAAATTGCTATAATTTATATTTCAAACATTTTTATTTTTTAAAAGAATAAATCCTTTCATTGAATAATGAAGTAGAAATTTTTATCATTTACATTTTGTTAGGGGAGCTTTTACTTTATCGGTAAAAAAAAATTAATAAGGGAAGAAATGCTGAATACAAAAAAAAAAAAAAAAATCAACAATAAGGGATGGAAAAAAAAAAACAATGTAGTAATTCCTGTTTAATGTGGAAAACCTTGAAAATTCCTATAGTTTAATAAGCCCAAGTGATCATTCATGCCATTGGCTCTTATTTTATGAATGTAAGGTCATATGATCTACTGGCATGTTTTATCCAGAAGGAACTTGGTTCTGATATTATTTTCAATAGTATTGCATGTCTTTCAGTCACCTCTGCATTTGTTACGGATAAATTGCAATTAAGTTATTTATTATGCTGTCAAGAAAAATTAAAATTATTCCTTTGTACCCTTCTGAAGAAACAGAAACAAGGTAAACTGACAAAAGAAAACTGGGGAGGGGGAAGAAAATTAAAAAGTAAAAAGAAAAGGAAAAAAGTTGAGCATCTTTGTTTTGTGGGTTTATTATTATTATTATTATTATTATTATTATTATTATTATTATTATTATTATTAT
>JAHWFO010043354.1:2344042-2377264 GCA_023313115.1 Rhysida immarginata
ATTATTATTATTATTATTATTATTATTATTATTATTATTATTATTATATTTTTTTAAATAATGAACAGTTCTATAGTTGTTCTTTTGGAATTTTTTTAATCTTACATACTTTTATGAATTTTGAAAGTTGGGCTTTTTTTTAAATTGCTACTACCTACATTTAGATGTAATCATACTGTAATATATTTCAATTTAACTCTTGTATTTAGTGAATGGCTACATTTTATGAATGCTAATGAAGTGCTTTTTCTGAAGTTTTAATCTTGTAATCTAAAGATTTAATAACATTTGAGTCCTTTGAAGTTTTTAATTATGCTTTTTAAAGATATTTTTAAACTTTTTTGAAGATTTTAATATAACTAAATTTTCTAAAATATTAAGTTTCTTTAAAATTTAAATTCTCAATTTTAGTGAAGCCATTAAAAAAATGTGCTTGTGACAGAAAGACCAGCATGATAGAGCTGAAGATATTTTCAGTTTTGCATTACCTAATGCTTGGAGCATTATCTCCAGTTTCCATTTAATAATTTCAAAAGTTTCCCCTATTCCAAATACTGGTAGGCTGAATGGCTTCAAACTTCCACTCCAGTGGAAAAATTTGGCCAAACTTCATAGTAATGTAGATTTGTTAGTTTTCATAGTAAAACTTACTGAAAACTGATTTAAAAGAAGCAAATGTTAATTACATTATTCTCTGTATAAATAATTTTTCTTTGATTATTTAATATGTTAAAATTTCTTTTTAATTTCTTTGGATTATTTCTTCATTGCTTTAAGTATGTTTATTGTAATGTTAAATTATACAGTAAGGATTTGAAATTTTAAAGCAGTTTAATAAAGGATTTAAAATTTTCTTAAGTTTCTTAATTTGAAATATTAGCATGGGATTATCCTTAATTTTAATTTTAACAGGCTTCTATAAGTCAGTGGCATTTGTTTTATCAAAATAATCAGTTATCTACTAGAAAATGCAGATAGCAGGAAAATGAAAAAAAAAAAAATTATGGCTTCACCTTACAGCTTCTCTTAATCCCCAATGATTGATCAGCCTTTTCTAGAGTTGATTCCTAAAGCAGTTAGAGTATTTAAAATTAACATTTTCCTATCACATTTTCTTTATAAGGAAAGCTTAGAAATTTGTATTTTTGTGGTCCCTTCTCTCCTTAATATTAAGTAACATAATAATTATAAATTATCGTATTTTAATAGAGAAAAAATCCAAATGTAGAACTTTTTCCCTATCAGTTTTTTGTTTTGTTTGTTTGTTCCTCTTCTTCCCATTATAAAAGTGATTGAGAAATTGTTCTACGATACATGTAATAGCTTTATAATTAAATAAGAAATCTAAGATATACATTTAATACGTATTTAGAAATCTATCATTCTTAATCAACCAAATCGCACACTATTTTAATACCTCAAATTAAAATGTTAATTGTTACAAGAACCTGATGATGAAAAAAAATGTCACATTTTAATTTTTATTATTTAAAAAAAATTTGAATTTGCCTCTCAGTTTAAGCTTTTATTAACAGGAGCAGTATTATCAACAGTTGCTCTAGTCCATTTTAAGATATCATAAATATTGAAGTCCCAGAAAATTCACATTACAGTACAAGTTGCAATTTGCTAAGTTACACTTTAAACTGGTGTGAGTAAATATCATCACACATTGCGATTTCCTAATTCTGGAAGCTTCTGTTTCATAGCATCATTTAATTTATCCAGTTGACAACAGTTCACATCTGAATTAATCGTCCAATTTCTTGAAAGTGGATCAAATTCCTTTTGTGGATATCTGCTTTTGAAATATTCATTTTAAATATATTTTTTTTTGCTGGAAGTATCTAATCAGCTATCAAAATGTTTGTTCATTCATGATTAAAACCTCTTTTTGATTGCAATGAATATTTCTCATGAGATAGCTGATATCCCTATCATTGCTCAGGCTGTTTGTTTGATAAAATTTTGCAATATCCATTTTGTTGTGAATCTCCACTCCTTTTTATGTATTCTCTTGATGCCAAAATCTGCTTTTGGTGCCAAAGAATTGAGTCATATGGGTTTGCACTTAATGGCAAGTGCTAACATTAATGTCTTACACTTCACTAGCTCCAATGATAATGGCTCCCTTTGTATGTGAGCCACTCTAGTGTGACAAGGGAGCCTATCATATAATGAATTTGCATGATGAGGTATCCTTCAGCTACCAAATCCTCTGTGCTTTGTTGCAGATGAAGTCCCTTTCACTTGTTTGGAATTGATTTTAGTTTCTAAAAATAAGGGACATGAGGTCAATCAAGTGTTTATTTAGAACACTAATTATGCATGTCACAAATCAAATTCCCTATTTTTGGCTCTTCATAATGTGTGGACATGACCAATGGCTCTCATCGCTGTTAAGCTTAGCCACTCTGGTGTATAGGGTGCATAGGGTATTTGAGGACATGTGATTGAGCGCCTGCTGTTATGTGTACACTAATGTCTGTAGTTTCATCTTTACAGAGTATCATTGTTGAACTATCCCTAATGTAGGAAATGTAAAAATATGCTGTGATCATTGTGCTACACATTTAGCACAGTGATGTTGAAATTGCAACATTTTTGAAAGTCGTCAGATTGTTTGTGGACATAGTGGACATGTGTCACCTGTAACTAAGCACAAAAAGCACGCTCAACGTTCGAACTGTATGAGAACTCCACAATATGTACAACAGGCACAAAGCATTATTAACCTCTTTAAGACCAGTGACGAACATGTGTTCGTCAAGCTAGACTCTGTTCAATACCATGACGAAAACATGTTTGTCATTTTCAGTTATTAATTCTATTAACTAAATGAAAACGTGGTTTTTCAGGAATGAAAGAGTAAAATCATTTGGAACAGTTTATTCTTTTATGGGTCCATATTCCTGTCGATAGATGGAACCTTTACGTTTATTCTTTGATTGCTAATTTCAACACCATTGTACGTTATATTTGGACAGTAAGCAACAATGCTTTTGCTCCTTTTTTTGTAAAAAAAAAAAAAAAAAAAAAAAATTGGATGATTATGATTATGTTGATGCAAGTTTTGGATGCCGAAGATCCTGATTTTGAAATAAATATTGATTCTGAAACAGAAATATTCTTAAAACTTGTACATGGTAATTGGTTTGCCAGATAGTACATAAAATTTGGTCCTGGGAGATAACCTTCAAAATTTAGGCTGGTCGTGAAGAGGTTAATGTGAGCCCAGGAACATCCATCAGAGCCATTGCCCAAAATCTCCATGTTTCAGAGGGTGCAATCCACACTGTGGTGCACGAGGATCTTTGTTAAAGTCGTATGCTCTTAGGAAAGGGCAGATCATGTCTGCGAAAACACAAGAATGATGACTGCTTCGAGCAAAAATATTATTAAACAAGGTTAAATGTCCAGAAGAACCTGGCATGCTCTGTTGTTGTTTTTTTTGGTTTTTTTTTTCTGATGAAAAAAATTTTTGACCAGGACCAAAAGGTCAACTGGCAAAATATCAGATGGTTGTGTGTGGATCCCTTGGATATCCCACATGTTATGCACAGTTATGAGGTTCATGACTGGGTAACTGTTCCATTCTGACAAGAACATGAAATCTGCCATCCACAAATGCTTTACAACCAGGAAACGGACTTTCACGCAAATGGCATAATGACATTGGTGGCATGGTTAGAGAAATGTGTTGAGCAACTATAGGTTGACATATAGGTAAAGTGTATAGCCTCATTGTCAATATTGTTTTATTTGACTATATAGTAGTTTTTCTTAAAAAAACTTTTCCCTTTGTTATTGAAATCATATATGGGTGTATATAATTTTTTAAATGGTAATATAAGATGTTCCATTGTTAAAAAATACTAGGAAAATCCTAAATGGTTTTATACCTGTTTACATAACCTTCAGCTGTTCAAATCATTTAATTGGAAATTAAGTGATTACATGTATTTGAAACTGCAGGTATTACTCCAATAATTAAATAAGGTGGAATAAAGTAATAAATGATAAAAAAAAAAATTATGCAATCTGGGATCAATCTAAATGTATCGCTGCTCTAGCCAACTGAGCTGTCATGGAGATTCTGACAGCTGTGCTATCAAAACATGTCTTATGAAAAAAATTCCATGATCTGATATCTCAGTTGGCTAGAACAGTGACGCATAAAGTTGCAATCCCTGGTCATGGAATTTTTCCTTCATTTACTGCTTTATTCCACATTATTTAATTATTGGAGTAATTTTTCTAGTTTCAATTAATTACATGTACTTATACTCTGTGCAACAAAAGAAAAACTGGGTGTGTCCATTTAAATTTTCCAATTTCAATTGTTAAACATTGTTAATTTTACTTAGCAACAATGTCGAACAATTGAAATCTAAAACTTAATTACACACGCCCAGTTTTTCTTTCATTGGACAGATTATAATTTACAACTGGTTTTCATCATCTAAACATGGTTTATAAAGGAAAAACATTCTAGTGGGTCACAACCAGCTCTGTTACTGGCTATCATGCGACTTTATGGAAATCCATAAGACGTGGCTTGACAACATAGATGTCAGCATGTCTATGATAGCTCAGTTGGTTAGAGAATAGAATTTTAAAATTGTGGCATTTTGTTTGATCCAAGGTCTCAGAAATTTTCCTTTCATTTACTACTCTATTTCACCTTATGTAGCCATATATTTATTATTTTGTTCAAAATTTTATAATTTAATATATGGCATATGTATATTGTTTCAAGTTGTCTGTTTTTGCTTTTATGATACACCATTCCACTATCAATATTGTTGCACTTGAAGAAAATAAACTGTAGAATGGAATTTCCCCCCCCCCCCCAAAAAAAAAAAAGGGGGGGGGGAGCTTTAGTAATCGACATAAGAACAAAATATGAAATGTTAGCAGGAATGGATGAAGGGGTTACTCTTCATAGCCTTTGAAATATATTCTTTAAGAATTGATGGTTACTCTTTTCTTTTCATCATGTTTTAAAGCATTTTTTTCCATGTGAAATTCTGAATTCAACCCAGTTAAAATTGCTTTTGATTTAGAGTTTGGTATTGAAAGCAGGTAAAAACATTCAAACCATGTGAAGGATTTGAATATGGCAGATTTGAGACTTCATTACTTGTTACTTTTACTTTTATTTATTTTATAAAGAAGAGCAAAAATGTAAGAAGTTTCTGAAGGTCATAAAGGACTTGTGTGGAAACACTGTTTTTTATCTCTTTCGTGCTGAGGTTAATAAAGAAGTCACCAGATGGTATTTTGTAGTATTTCGATAAATGGTCGCCATTAGGACCACACAGTTTAACCAAACATTGCTGCACTTTAATCTTTTTGTCGATAAAACGACATAAAACCACAAGCAGATCCGTAATTTAAGCTTCTCTCTGCAGTCTTTGCGGAATGTACTGAGCTGAGAATAAGCGAGTTCTTTCCTGCATGGTTTTAATGGCTGTGCCCTTGAATGCTCCACAAAATAGTTGTCTATTAACCTTTTTGCAGAGCATTCAATGGCTACCACCATTATAACATTGCAGGTAGGAAAGCACTCTCTCTCAGCTCGGCAGACTGAGTAGAGACTGCAGAGAGATGTTTAAACTCCAAATCTGCTACCGAAAAGATTCAACTGCAGCAAAGTTACATTAAACTGTTTGTCTTAATGGTGGCGATTCATCAAAATACTACAAAATACCGCCTAGTGACATGTTTATTAACCTCGGTGCGAAAGGATCTATACAGTCGATGCAAATTAGTTTAATTACAGATGAGAATAACAAAAAAATGTGGGTAAAGAAAGAACTAAAATAAGAATAAAATAGAAAATATACAAAGAGACCAAAGTGCAAATAAAATAAGGGATGGGGGGGGGGGGGGGTTGACTTCAAGCAGAATCATCAGTGGGTTTAATCAGAAAACAGTGCCATACTCTCAGTTGCTTTTTAAAATTGTAAAGAGATTACTTAGCTTATTTCAAATTGCAGGATTTACTAAGATTTAATGCATATGTTAGTTTTATGAAATTGGTGGAATGGTTCAGCAGTTACAGTGATGTTATTTTTGCTTAATTCGGGAAGTGGAAATCAATGGGAGTGCTTAATGTCTACATTTTATGACAATAGATTAAAACTTAAGATCATTAGTTAAAATAAGTGTAATTCATTTTATATTTAATACATCTAAGTGAACCTCCTAATAACAATAATTGAGAATTTTAGCAAATCTAACTTTGAAGCTAATAAGGAAAAAAAATTTTTTTTTTCTTAATTTTTAGAGGAGCAGATGGAACTGTAAAGCTGCGTAATCCACATGTTCTTGAAATGCCAGCAGATGTCTTGTATCATCTGTCATTGGGAACGGATACTCATGATCTTCATGAAATGTTTGGTGATGTTAAGGTAAACTTGTTAAAGATTAAAATTTCTGCCTCTCATGTCCAGTTAAATAAAAATGAATCCAAGAGTATTGATAATGAAAGTACTTGTATTCATAAAATGCTCAGCCACTAATCTGAAAATTACTAAAACCTTCTTATCTATAAATTGTATTTGGTGGCTTTCCTTGAAAACATTTGAATATGGAATTTCTAAAATAGAATATTCACTTTGAATTTAGTATAGTGGTACCCTGTATCCAAACTCATCCCGGTATCTGAACTACAATAAATAATTTTGAGCTGAATCTGTGGTTGAGCTTGAAACTCATAGGTTTATAATAATTGGCATTTAGGCACTGCTTATGCCATGTTCGCCTTAATAACAGTTAAGTAACCATGGCTTCAAATACATGTCAATGGCCAGAAACTGTGAACACTGGATAACTAAAATAGAAAAAGAAAACACGAAAACACAAATCCACAAAGAGTTTAATATTACCTCGTATGTACGTTTCACTGGCTCTTTCAGCGAGAGAACATGGACAATCGTATCTCGAAAGCGCAGCAAGTGGTCGATGAGAAAACCAAAGCTCTTGTATATGTTTGGGGAGAACAGTTTTCAGACCTGAAAAGAAGGCTAAAGGTAACCGTTAACTGTATGAGCATATTCTGCTCCATCTATCGTAATTTGCTAATGGCAAGATTTGACGCCTGCAGAAGCCAATTGCTGCTCTCACCGCCTTCTTTGATGCAATTGCGAGGGAAAAAATCATAGAAAACACCATTTCGCATGGTAACCATCATTTCCCTTGAATGCAGTGCGAACAGAAAATACTTGATTAGCTAACCACAGTTAAGTAATCATGGTCTACTGACCATGATTAACTCGCAGTGCGAAAGTAGAATTACAGTACTGGCTCTTCTATTCAGCTTATTAGCATTTAGGGGATTAATATTATATTTTCACATTAAATTGTGACATGTAAATTTATTTTATAAATCTACATGCACTAAGAAATGGCTTTCGCAAGCCATTTCTCTTGAATTAATAAAACCTTCTAAAATTCCGATTTAAGTAAGAGAGAAACGGGGAAGGGGGAGTAATTTAGTACATTAAAATAAATGAAGGAATGCGGCAGTTAAGGCAAGATATCCCGAAAATTGTTTTTTCAGTATTTAGAAATTTGTATTTAATTATATCGAATCCATGTTATGTTTAATTGAAATTATGTATAGGCCTATTTGTTAACACGTGGGAATTTCGTTAATTATTTAAAGAAATAAATTCCAGAAAATTCCGTAAGTTAATCCTTTCTGATAAGAAGGGGGGAGGGGTGAGTCATTACTGATAAGAAGGGGAGCGGGAGATTCGAAACACATGATTGGTCAGTGAAAAGCAGTGACACCCCAGAATGCAGTGCAATGGTGATTAAGTGACAGGAATGATTTGAGTTTTTTTTTTATCGAGAGAAGACCTCCAGCCAGCAAAAGAGTTAGTTCAACGATATTTATCTCCTGAGAGTTTTAAAAGTTTGTTATGATCACGGAGCGGCAAATACCCAGGCCATAGCCATAACGGTGAAAACCGAATGCGTCTCCGACGACCAGTGCTCGACGGCGGGCATAGGAATGCCTATCACAAGTAGATGTAAGTGAGCCGAAAACCAAGCGACAGCAAGGTCTGCGTTGTTCAGTGGGTTAGGGTGGTACAGCAACCTGTGGCGGTTAGCAGGTCGGCTCAGTCCTAAGCTGGAAACGCACGTCAGCGGCAAGGTGGTCACTAAAAAGGCATCTACGGCAAGGTGGGAACGCATATCCCGGAAAACGGCGGCTACATCAGGTCTGGGCCCCTCCAGGAACCAACAGGAAGCATACATCGTAAGATCGGCGTGAACAACAGACAGATAAGTACTTTCGCCATTTCATTGGTAAACACGGCATCCCCAGCATATCCAAGAGAACTGTGAACTGTAATTACTAACAAAACTCTTGACCAGTCATGTGTTAAATTCTTTCCCGATTTGATTTATTATTTTTGCTATGATATCGTTAGAGGTTAAAATTGCAACTGATCGATTTATTAGTATTATTTTGGGGAACTTAAGGTATATAAGATAAAAAGGGGAGAAACCACGTGTTCACAACATAGGTTATTTTGTAAGGGGAGGGTTATTTAATTATTGATTATAAAACTAGAAGATCTGGATTAAATAATATCAGTGGAATAATAAGATTACTGTTTCTTATGTATTAATTATGTCAATTACAGTTATATTTACTACTATATGTCAATTGTAATGTTACATGCTAAATTTTAGTTGTTTTAATTCAAATTCATGTCACTAAGAATTGTTCTATTTAAAGAATTTCTGACCAACAAGTATAGAATAGCCAAATTAGATTTGCATCGATAAAAAAATTATAGATTGTAGTGTCCAGCCTATTAAATTACGGTTAATGCGTTATTACTTAACGAATTTGACCACTGAATTTAGTGTTAGAATAAACAATTCTCCTTTTGTTTTGCGTAACCTTTAGCATTCCGTTCATTTGAATAGCAAAGCTGATACTTATTTATTAGTATTTATTTGATCCTTTTTGGGGTATTTTTGTCACATCTTGTGGATTGCAGCGGGTAATTTCAGGATATTAGAAGGTAAAGGGGTTTCTACTATAATAAGTCACTATACGATCACAAGGGAAGGAAGGCCAGGTAACAGTTGTATATTGAACAAGGTTCAGGTAAGTGGGGTCATTATCATAAGGGATAGCGTACTCGGAGGACGATATAGACAATTAAGGGGTAATTAAGGGGCGAATAAATAAAAAAAATAAACACGCCCTTTCCCCGTAATATCACAAAATAATAAAATAAATCATTAAAATTTATAAGAAAAAAAAAAGGTTTCTTCGTTGGTAAGTTATGTTTCTCCCCCTTCATTTACATTTTTTTGGGCCCCAAAAAGAAACTAAAAATTTCCTCATAGAAACCTGTGGGAAAAGGCACTTCGGTGTCCAAATGCCATTTTCGAACAGATTAAGTTCGGATACAAGGGTACCAGTGTATAAGTTTATTTAACAAAATCTGTTTTTAATCATAGGTATTATTTATAATTATCATTCTTAGCAGAATAAGTTTGGGAATTGCTGTCTTATCCAAACGATGGTCTAGAGCAGAGATGTCAAATTCTGACCCATGACTATGTGTTCCACAACACCTGCCAGTGCATAGCTAGCCCTTTTGCTATAGCGTGTGTTTCAAAAGTTCCTGAACGCAGAAGATGATTTTCCCTGCATAACGTACTGGTGTGCAGGTATGCTGAAGGACTGGTAGGCAGGAGTCACCGTCTCTCAACCTCTTTTTTTTTTTTTTTTTCAATTAATGGATGCTCCCAGTCGCTACGAATCCCGTTATTTATTTTACATAAATGCAAATATGCGAATATGAAATAAAGGTTAAAGTAAAAAATACTAAAGTTTTATTTATGAGCACCGACTAGCGTATTGCCAAGAGGTGAACTGTGAACACTTTGAATCTACATGTACCGTTTCCTTTGGGAATGTAAATATAAACGCACTTGAGAAACTTTGCCACTATGTAAAACTGATTTTATATCGGCATATGGTTTATTTTAGTGGTTGGCCGAACATTACTCCTGTTGCCATAGGTAGGCTTTCCCTACATACAGAAGGGGCAGTTCAGGAACTTTTGAAACACACTGTATAAAGAATATATATATATATATCCAAAATTTTATTATTTTTACCTCCAGAAAGTGGACTAATTAAGCATAGCCTTAATCTTTTAAAAAAAACTTCGTTTTTCTGCGAGAAATGGGTAATTTCAAAGCGTCAGGAATGCTGGAGAAATTTAATTACCCCATGAAAGGATTAAGAATCCCTATGGGAAGTCTTATAGTAGCCCTCACTCATGTTTGAATTTGATACCACTTATCTAGAATGTGCCATATTTATTTGAATAGAATGGGATAAAATTCATTTTTGAGCGGCATGGTTTGTTTTTTTTTTGTTTTTTTTTAAGGATCAATTTTGATTATTAATGTCCACAAGCTGAAAATTTATATTGTTTTCATGTAATTTTCTTCCATTATCGACTTCACTCAGCTTTAATTTCCTTTAAAAAAAAAACAAACTTACTGCTCATTCTCGCCTTCATTATCTACCAGGTGATTCAGTCAATTTCTGACTATTTCACTCGAATGACGTGCATTAGGGATAAACAATTGAAAGAATAAGAGCGCCATATCGAATTTCTAAATAGTTGGAGTTTGTATTGTTGCAACGGCGCTGCATGAAAATCGTATTGTTGAAAAATGGCACCCGCTTTATTAACAGAGCAGAAATGCAAGGTTGTCGAATGGTATTTCGAGACAAAATCACCTGTAACCGTGCAAAGAAAGTTCCGGAAGGAGTATAAGTGTCGAGACGCACCGGGCAGGCAAGCAATAATGTATTTTGTCAAGCAATTTTGTGCCACTGGATGTGTTAAATAAAGGCAAGAAAAAAGGCAGGAGCGAAGCTCTTGTTCGAACGGCTGAAGTTGTCGAAAATGTTCGCACAAGGTTGGTCGATTCCCCTACCAAGAAATCTGTTCACCGCCTATCCATTGAAGAAAGGCTGTCATATACCACGACGTGGCAAATTTTGAGAAAGGATTTACACCTGTTCCCGTATAAGATCCACGTTTATCAGGAGTTAACGGACACTGGAAGACAGAAGCGACAACAATTTGCGATGGAGTTTGGAGCAGAAATGGAAGCCAATCAGACATTGTGGACAACCTGTGGGTGTCAGGTGACGTTAATAAACACAACGTTCGTTTTTGGGGTTCCCAGCACCCTCATGAGATCCATAAGTCACCTCTTCATCCACAAAAGGTTATGGCTTGGTGCGCGATTTCCAAAAGAGGCATCATTGGCCCGTTCTTTTTTGAGGGCACCGTAACGTCACAGGCTTACCTTAACATGTTGCGTTAAGGAGGCGTATACTAGCGTATACCGCTTCGACATCAATGGTTTCAACAGGATGGGCTAGGCCTCACACTACTAATGAAGTGCTAGATTTTCTCAATCAGAAATTCGGAAATCGTATCATTTCAAACAGGTTTCCAGATCGATTCGGGGGTGGCTTTCTTTGGCCCCCTACGAGTCCTGACCTAAACCCATGTGATTTTTATCTCTGGGGGTTCCTTAAAGACAGTGTGTTCACTACAACACCAAGAACCCTAGACCAACTGCAATAAAGCATCGTCGACTGCTGCACCCTTGTGGATGCAGAAATCCTGGATAGAGTTATGAACAAGTTCACCATTCGGCTGCGAGCAGTTCAAACGTTCGTGGTGGCCACATTGAGCATATCATCAAGACTTTTCCACGGGAATAAAAACTCCGAACTGCCTAAAATTTCATACTGAAATGCTAAGTTTGTAAACATTAATGGGTCAATAAATCATAAGTCATAAATCAATAAATAAATGGTCAGAAATTGACTGAATCACCCTGTATATATACTAATAATATAGAAATGCAAACTTTTTAAACATACAAAATGGGATAGGAATGTAAAAGACAGCTAGATTTGCACCCCTTAATACCAATTGCAAAAATTGAAATAAAAAAATCTATTGTAATAGAAGAGGGGGGGTGGGGGTAGGAGGACAGGTCTTCAAGTGATGAAGAAAGTGAATGACCAAATAACATTTTTTTTTTTTTTTTTTTTTTAATTTATGATATTTAGTTTTTTTTAAATAAATTCTGTTTTTCTATACAGGATGTCTCATAAATAGAGGTACAAACTTTAAGATGAGGTAGAGAACATCAAAAGGATCGAGAATTGCATAGGAACCCATGACCAGAAACATCATGGGAAAGTGGTAGCAGCGGTATAAGAAAAGACACAAGATGCAGATTACCGGAAACATTTATTGCACATAAATATTACAAATGTCATAGTAGACGATTCCATTTTAAAATGTTACTGATGTTCAAAGTTTCTATTCAAAACACGTACATTAGCCCTACACAAGCTGAGACTGCTTATAATCTGCTACTCTTATCCCTCTCTGACATCCAACACATTTTGTTCCATGGCGGATGTACAAGCATTTGTGACCTGCCCAACTATGCCTCTTATCTCTTAAAGACCCATATTCACACAAATTGTGATGCACATGTGCAAAATCAGATATTTCCCCTCCAGCACTCTTGAACAGCGCTGCCTACGGACATCGGTGATGCTTCTGTGTATCATTTACTCTATATACAGTGGTGTATCCATGTCTATGTATTGAAAAGAAAAAATTATGTGGATTTAAATAATCTTACCTACATTGAAAAAATGTACCGTAAATACCCAACAATAGTCGCGCGTGAATATAAGTCTCACCCCCAAATTTAAGGTAAATTTTGGTACAAATTTTTTTTCCTCTTAAAATTCAAGCCATGAGATCATAACTGGTAATGCTAATTACATCACTGAAAGATCAAAACAAACACACTAAATGCAGTGTTGAAACTAGTTTATTTACATTGTAGAGTTTTCTCATGGAGCGTGAGATTCTTTTCTCTTGCTGCCACAAGAATCACTAATTTAATTTATTTTCCCACCATACTAATTGTTTCATCTTAATTACCTACTTACCTGCTAAGGTGTCTAGCAATGCTCCCTTCATTAAAGTAAGCACCAGCCCATCTTTAATTCAATACCCATGCAAGTTGTCCCTCTTAAGTAGTCCTACCCCTCTAAACTTTGGTTAAGAATTGGCCTTTATTGTGATGGTATCGTGTTTGATTTCATTTAGTCAAAATACTTTATATTGGTAAGTTTTATTCAGTCCAGCCCAACTTGTAAAACTCCCCCACTTCTGTTGTTTCTATGGCAACGAGACAGATTTAGCAACCTAAGGTTAAGACTTAATGTCGCCCACGGTAAGTGAGACGCCGATTCTCGCACACTGAAATCCGCACGTGCTCCTCCTGAACAGCCTGGCTGTCGGAGACTACCCCATGGACTACCATGTTGGATAGATTCTAAATTTGTAATGATAATAAATCATATTTGTTTGTTCCCCCCCTCTCTCTCGTTTTGTATATAAAGATTTAAGTTTCGTTTGTTGGACATGTTAACTGTTTCACGTTTTAGTGGTTCCCTCTCTTTTAAGAAAACCTAACTTCCGGTCCCCCCCATCTCTTACTTAAAACATGTAGTTCAAACTTGTAATGGCGTTAAGCCATGATAGCATAAAGAATAAATATTACAATGGACTAAAACTTGTGTGTATTAATATAAGAAGCTGCATTCCTTCGCAGACACGAATATCTAACATACCAGCCTACAGGCTCACCACTGACACCGCTCAGAAACCCAGTGGTTAGAGGCAGCCGGCCGCTTATCTCAGAGTAGGGTTCGGGAAGCAAAGTTATGCTTAATTGTCCCCAAACCCCCACGTCTGCCGTTAACAGCCACTCTCTCCTCCTTCCCTGCCGCTGTGCCCGTCGTAAGCTGGTGACGCCTGCTGCCCAAGTCGACGCATTCACCTCCACTGCTGCACTGTCTCGTTCCCGATCAACATCGATCAACTGTCTCGTGGCTCTTTACCCGGCGGTGCCCGTCTCACCATAGGCGATCGTAGCTATGTTGATAGCTTGGCTGTTAAATTCTTGTGAACTCGTGCCACATGAGTGTTCTTTGCTCTTTCACACTTGCTCGCACTCAATTTTTTCTTCACATGTTTTTTCCGGAATGTCCACTCTCATCTCCCTTAATCGGATGGTGACCGCTGTCATGGCAACTCCCGCTCTCTCTGCTGCCCATCCCCGCTTTCTCTCTCCCTTCCCGACAAAATGTTGATTTGGGGACAAAGGATAAAGGGAAAAGATAAATAATATTCTGTAGGCGATTAAACAATAATAAATACATATTAATTTAATAAAATTTAAGTGCTGTGACGTATATTATAAGTTAATTTCGTTTGAAGTTCATCAGGACAAAATGCAACTCTGTGACTGTGTTCGTTAATTTATTCAAAATGGCAGCATGCGAAGCGAATCTGAAGCGAAGTCGTGTTTATATCTCCTTTGAAGTTTGTTTCCTCGATTTTATCCAAAGATCAATAATTTTCTATAGGTGATTACTGTTAACAATATTAAATTTATCAAATTAATATCTATTTAAGTGGAATAAAATAACTACTTGTTTGCTATTCAATCAAACATGACAACAGCTGGTAACGAAACAAACTGAATCACCATCGATTGGCAGCCCATCGACAGGTAATTTTAGCTAGGCTCGAGTAAACGTCGCACCCCTGTTTTTTCACTCAAAATTGGGTACAAAATTTTGTGACTTTTTTGAGTATTTACGGGTACATCTGTTTAATTTTGAGTATTTTTTTTTTTTCCACCCCACCAACACCCACACCCCCGGGGGGGGGGCACCTGCCTAAATTCAGTGTTTGGATCTATTTGTATAAATGTGGCATTTAATTTGTGTAAATTATAAAGTAAAGATATGAATATATGATCTGTATTTCCGTAGGCCATTTGACATTCATTTTTCATAAGGTTATTGATTTTATTTATTTTTTTAATTTACAGTTTGTTTGCATGGGTGGAACACCAAAGCGAATGGAAACCTTTGCCTATTACATTTTAGAAGAATTGGGACATAAACTTCCTACTGGAACCCAACTGTTAGACATAAGTCATAAATCATATCGATATTCTTTATATAAAGTGGGACCAGTAATTTCTGTCAGTGTAAGATTTAAATTTATTACTTGATGCAATAAGTATTTTTCTGTAAGTTATAATGCAATGACAATCAAAAGTTATTTTGGCCTATTTAAGTATTTATAATGTTTAACAATCTGAGCTCGTTATAACAAAATTCAATTCTCAAAAGCCTTACGTTATTACATTATAATTCTTTCCATCTTTTATTTCTATGATTTGTTAAATTCTCAAAAGTTTTTCTAATTTTCGAGAGGCAAGATAACTACGTTCATAATTGTTCAGTGGTATATCTTTATATTTAATTTGAAAAGTAATATTGAAGCTTTTCAATTAACAGGGTACTCAAAATAATGCGTGGCAGCCATGTAGAACAAAAGAATACAGTAGGCTATGAGAACATGCATTGAATAAGCCTCCAAATAGGAGTATAATATTAAATTGCATACTGTACAAGTTATAGTAGTTGACGTTAAAATTGAATAAACTTACATGGCATGCCTAGTACATGTGTTTATAATATGTGAAACGTTCTGCATTCTAATCTGTAGGTCTATTCTCTAATACAGAAAATGTAATAACACTGGGTAACAAATTTTCAAAACTTTTTTGCTTCCGATATGAAAATAACCATTTCTTAATGAGTTCAATGTGCTGAATACGAATATGACTGTGAAAATGCAAAATTGGCTCTAGTTTTTTTGTAATCTGCAAAAACAATTGTGTACATAATAAAATGACTACCAATAGCTCTGATCAACAACATTTTTGGTACCAGGGAAGATAGGTGTTCTAGACTAATTTGAGCGTGCTGATTCCAAATCTGAATTCCAAATTTCCCTATCGCGTCAAGATCTCGAGTTATAAAAATAGTTCAAATTTTAATGTAGCCATTGTTTAAAGTTGACATCATAAGACTGTTTTACACCACTGAAACTTAACATCCTGACATGATAGAAAAATTTGGAGTTCAGATATGGAATCAGCACACTCAAATTAGTCCAGAAAACCTACGTTTGTCAAAGTTGCAGTTTTACTGGATAAATATACACGTTGAAACGTAGAAAATGAACTATATATTAAATATCTCAAAAACTAGAGCCAATTTGAAAAAAACTGATCTCTTATTCGGAATCAGTGCAACAAATTTACCATAAAATGACTTTTAAATGATTGGTAGCAAAATGTGTTGACCAGTGTAATGGTTTAATTGGACCATAGGCCTGAATGAGGTGCGGTCAAACAGTTTTGGGACTAGTTTATTTAAAGAGGAAGTCCTTTATTTAAATATATTTACAGTGTTTCCTTTAAAATAGTCCCCATGCGAAGCCATACAATGAGTCCAGCATTCCTGGCACTTCAGGAATGTGTCCTGGAAGTCTTTTTGTTGAAACAAGTCAAGCACCTTCTTTGATTGCACTGGATCTGCTCAATCGTATCAAAACTGAGACCTTTCAACTGGATCTTCATTTTCGGAAAGAGGGCCAAGTGTGTAGGAGCCAAATCTGGCAAATAGGGTGGGTGCGGAAACAAAATCATGTCGTTTTATACAAGAAATATACTTGTGAGGAGAGCTCTGCAAGAGGGTGCATTGTTGTGGTGGAGTATCCAGTTTTTTCCAAGCCACAGATCTGGTTGCTTTTGCCGAACGTCCTCCTTCATTTTGAATTTTAATGTCTATGATAAAATCCCAAAGTACAGGGTAATTCAAACATATGAGCAGTGAAAATCATTAACGTTTGCCAAAAGTGTGCATGAAACTGTAAGTCCACCCATTTGGGTGACTTTTTTTTAAAATTTTATTTCAAACATACTTGTAAAAGACAGGAATCCATTCTGCACATCACACTTTTAAAACCTTCAGTTTTAAAAGTCTGCCTAGAAGTTCCATTCAATGCCATGCAGTGGTGTTGTTTCTTGTTTATAGGAAAATGGCAACACTACAGGGTTAATCTTATGTGCTGCACTTCAAAGTGTGATACATTGTTCAAGTGCAACATGAATTCAGCTGTTGGCTTAAACAAACAGCTGCCTTATCATAAGCAAATTTACGAATGGCATAAAAAGTTTGCAGATGGTTCATCTTGCAAGCTGCAGCAGACAAAACTACTTTTCCGGTAATGCTGACAGTTTCATGTAAACTGGTGCAATCCTTACATTTGTAATTGTGATTAAATAAAAAGCTTAAAAAGATTATTTTTAATACAATTTTAGATTTAAATAAAACATTTTAAATCCTATGCAATAGCTGGTGTTAATGTTCTTTGATTGTGATCCTGATCTGATTTCAAGCATTTTTAAAAACAAGATTTGGAGCCTGAAGGCATCAATTTGCATATTGTATTTCTTTCCTTGCAGTGCAAAAGAACGTTACATAACTCTTTCAGCTTGAAATATGTTAATTTCACACTTGCAAATGAGGCAGCATGTTCATATACTCCTTGTCAAAAAAAAGAAGTTGCACCCATAGAAAACTTACGTAATGCTATGGGACATTCTATTAAGACTCCACTGCTGGCAGAAGATCTGCAAGAGCAACAAGCCAAATGCCAGTCTGCATGGGATGAGCAGAGTCAAGACTACGTTAAGAACTTGTAGGCCTCCATGCCACGATGTGTGATAGAATGCATTAGAATAATGGCAGCCCAACATCTATTGAATTGTAATAATTTGATATTTTGACCAATAAATTTTGTCATATCCATGTTCATTGTTGTTGCTGATGAGTACTAATTCCTGACAATATATTCCTTAGGGTGCAATTTTTTTTGACGATGAGTGTATTTTTCTCCATCCTCTGTAAATAAATGTAACTTTGATATTGACTTGGGGGGGGCGCCCCGCCCAAGCTCCCATTTTGAAGGTGAGATGAAGCAATGAAAAAATTGTGAATATCATCAGAGAATTTATAAAAACATTCTTTACCTATATCCAACAACAATTTAAAAGTTCTCTTTTTATTAACAGACTATTATTTTCCTCCCTTGCCAATACATTTACATACTATATTGTCAAGAACTTACCACCTGAAAAAATTAAATTCAATATTAAGAGCTTAGATACCAAGTATTTACTGTCAGTATTAAGAATAGACTATGTGCTCAGGGTCAGATTTAGACTTGGCAAGATCCTAAGCTATATAAAACCCTGCAGCTCTCCAGTTAGCCTCAGTAAGCTTGAAAATATATGAGGCCCTAAGCTGTAATTTATTTAGCTTGTACCTAAATCTGTCACTGCATTGTGTGCACTCCAACTTTAAGGATTTCTATTTCCGGAAAATGAGAAGACAAATTCCAAATAGAATTATATATGTACATTTGTGCTTACATTTTAGTAAGCAGTGCAATTGTTAATAATGACTTGACGTCTCCAGGGAAAGCTTTCTACTAAGCTTACAGCAGACTAGAGGTAAAGACTTCCAAATCTGTCGAAATTGCCAAATCACCTGCTTCAAACTCCAGGTTCATTTTCTTTGAAGCTTATGCTTCACGTAAGCCGATACATTTTGTATTGCATTGGTATCAGGTGACTGAGATAGCCAACCTTAACTGTACAATGTTACGTTGTGCCTTTCATTGTGCGCACAGTCTATGACGATGTTTCAGATCATTGTCCTCTTGAAGAACCTTGTTTGTATTTGTCCTTTATACAATCTTCCAACCGATGGTAATTGATTCTTTTTGTAAATTTGGGCCATTCTTTGAGGGTTCAGATTTCCAGTAAAGATGTGCAAGTTCCCACATCCATTTTTTGAGAAGCAACCCCCGGACTTGGACCTTTACAGGGTTCTTAATGGAATGGTGCAAAGTTGTTTGTGTGGTAATCACCTAACGAAAACGAGGATTCATCCAAGAAAACGATATTGGCCCAATCATGATCCATATTTTCCTGTGCCCATTGGAGATGTTTCTTCACATGGCTTTCAGATAGAAGAGGTTTCTTCATATACTTCGTCACTTTTTGTTTTCCTCTTACAAACGACTTATATTCTCCAGAGACAACTTAGTACCTTTATATCTCAGTTTTTCCTGTTCTTCCCATAAGAATATTTGTGGATTCTTCATGAAGGTCTCTATGACCTGCTTGTCTTGTTGTAAGTAAATGTCAACATGGTGCAAAATACTACAGTAGTTTTAGGAATTTACAGTAATATTAATTATGGTTTGATCATAATAAAACACTGATGGGACAATTTTTTTTTTTTTCTTCTATAGGTCATTGACATTTTTGTGGTCTTTAAAATGTTTCACCCACTTCCTTACAATTGCCTCGACTTTTTCATGTACCATGCAGTGGCCGCTTGCAATATTTTTAGACCTTTCACATGCGAACACAAGAAAACTGCTTAGAAACGTTTTGCGTATTTCTTACTCGTAGCTATTTCACAGTTAGACTAAAACTGTTTGCATTCGAATTACTCTGTTTATGTAGCACGTGGTACAGCACATAAACTATGGTTGCCACAAATGGTTTCGACTCCTTGATGCTAAGAAAGTTTTAGCGCACACTATTTTCTTAGAGGGTAAAATAAAATCTGATGCAATAAACAAGTAGATTGATATTTAAAAAAAAACCAAAAAAAAACTTAAGGGTCATCTAACCTTCCAATCTGTCAGAGTTTTCCTGTAAATCAAAGGATACTAGATTATTGCTTCAAATTTCAGAAAATTAATGCAAAACTCTCAAGATTTCCTGAATTTCAAACAAGTATAGTCAGTGTGTATAAAATTTTTCATTTCTTTTTTTCCTGTCTGACTGGAAGTTGTGCAGAGGCTACGGCAAAAGGAATGAGCAGAAATTTCATAAGAAAATTAAAAAGTTAATCTGTCAAGGACTTCCTCTCCATTACCACAATCTATAAAGTGGAATTTTTATCCAAAAAATGACTTCTATAAATCTTATTTGGTTTATTTACAAGTCACAATTGAAATATACCACGTGATGGCACCATCTTCACTAGTAATTCCTTTACAGGTGTAGATGTCGGTAAACTTCCATTTTAGTCGGGGTTTTTTTTTTTTTTTTTTGAGGGGAAATTCTTGGCTTATACAGGTTTATAAACAGGAAATTTAATAGCTGTTGCTGTCATTAGCCTTATTTAAATTTGAAGCCATAAAAGTACAAATTTCATGCTCTATTATTTTATTACTTGGAAAAAAATTTTTCAGAATGCATGTTGGTTTCTCTCCCCCCCCCCCCCTCCCTCTGTATTTTTGATTATATTGAATATATGAGGATTGTTCAATAGAAACATGTTTAAAAGCTGGGAAGCAATTTTTATTCAAAGAAATTAAAAAATCTCCATGAAGCATTTGATTCTACTAATCTATAGGTTCCCATCTGGTAAAATCCTTGCAGTTATTGGCAAAACCCAAGGTAAGTAGAGTATAAGGTATGCCCGATCGGGCCGTTTCTCCCAGTGCTCAACAGATGGCGGAGCATCGATGACGTCAGCCAGAGCCCGAAAAATGTAAACTCTCCATAGGCGCACATGCTTTAAAATAAAAAAATCGGCTCAAACTTTGCAGACGATTTTTAATAATGCTTGGAACACATTACACAGTTGAAATATGCAACAACAGTTTCCAGGAAAACAAATAATCCATGTATAAATAAAATAAAATAAAAAGGATTACAAACTTCGCTTTATGCATTAACATCATGGACTGGTGAAGCCATCGCCGAAATGGCTACAATGCGTCACTGAAATAGCTCAACAATCTTTTCAAATTCACGGAAAAAACAATTTCTCCACATACGAGGGGGTTATGTTAAAACACAATTTAATACTTCTTTTATTTCCTCCATATTCTGCATATTTTCCTTATTATCATTATCAATGTTGTCGTTATTTATTGAAGTGCTTCATTGTCATCACTTATTGTCAAGAGATGGCGCTATATTTCCTTCATTTGCGTGTGTACTTCGTTTCTGTATGTAGTCGTTGTTATTGTTGTATGTTCGTTCGTTTTCTTGCAAAGAAGAGCCTTCCAGTCAACGTGAAGCTTGTTTTATGTCGTTAATAAACAAAGTATTTGATTCATATGATGAATTTGAAGCCACTTATCGGCTCCTAAAGAGCTCATCCTTATGTGCTCTTGGCCTATGCATCCTGGAGTTTTGTTTCGTTATCAGTATTCAATCATGCAATACCTATGCATTACACAGTCTTAAACGTAATTTTAACAATAGTATATTTTTTAAACGTGTAATGTAAATCATTTCAGTTACTTGAACTATGCCTGAACTGATTATGAAATGAATCAATCCTGGAAACTTAAGCGGATGCTCGTGAAAGGTCTCGAAACGGAAATTTGTGCTGCTTTTCCATAGCTTTCAAGCAAACAAGAGTCTCATTCGGGCTCTGGCTGACGTCGCGGAGCTTAGCCAATCACACTAGAAATCGCGATCGAGCATACCTTATACTCCACTTACCTTGGGCAAAACCATTACGTAACAGCAAACTCTATCAGCATCAGAATTGAACCACTGTCCCCTTAGTGATTATTTTAGAGGGCCAAAGGCATGGCGATCAATGGGACAAATCAGGACTGTAAGGTGGGCATTCTAAGACTGTGATAAGACCACATACAAATTCTTCTGCTCATCAGTAAGCAGTTGCGGAATCCACTGAGCAGCGGTTTTGATACTCAAGACTGTGAATAATGGAATGAGTAATTCTCACACTGTGCTCAACAATTTGGAAAGTTCCCTCGAATTTTCTTCTGATGCCTCAACACCAGGATATACTGGACAAGCCAAATATTTTGTGGATTCTCTTCCTTGTCAAAATTTCTTGCACTATTCAACCACTGTTGTATGAGAATAACTATGGTTGCCATATTTTCACCTAGTAAAAATTTCCTTTGGCTGACTCCCTTCAATGGCCAAAAATTGAATTTAGAGCATGCAGATTATCTTTGAACAGACTGTCTACCATGAATGCTATCTTCCAACTTAATTCTTAGAAAGAAGCAAACTGCGAATATGCGTAACAGACTCCTCATTAATACTTAACCAATGCATATAAACAACTGCTTTCTGTTGACTAGGTGATATCTTCATGGCTACGCAGTCCAAACGTGTTTTACAATCCTTGTAAAATTCCACTATTTTAATATTTTGTTTTTATGTTGAATGCTTTATTCCCATGAAATTAACTAAAATTTCGTTTGAAGTTCCAGTTAATTTCCAGTTTGAAGTGTTGAGGTAATAACAAAAAAAAATAAGGAATTCTCCATTTAATTTTGTGGTTTGAAAGAGTTTTATGCCTTTAAACACATCAAAAACCAGTTGAAGCTAAAAAGATTCCAAGTTTTGAAAAGTTTAAAAGGCTATTTCAAGTTGAATAATTGCACATGCCCTTGTGATAATACTATGATCACTTAGAGACTCCTTCTAATGTTTAACACTCAATTCATTTTTGTGTAAAATGTCGACATTTTAATTTTAAAAAAAATGAATTGAGTGTTTAAACAAACCTAGTGGCTTTTAAAATGAAATACTTATTTGAATAATGCTTTTGTTGTCCTTTTATTTCGATAACACACTCCAACGATGAAAAAACATGAATGAATTTCCATTAATTTTGTGGTTTTTAGTGTGCTGAATTCGAATCTGCTTTTAGATTTTTCCTATCACATAACATTTCCAAGTTATGCACTTAGAGACTGCAATGTTAAAGTAATAGATGTGAAGAGAATCAGCTGCAATGTTAACATATCCATTTTTTTTGGCCCATAAGGAAATTTATCAGGCCCCAAACTGTGAATAATTTAAAATGTTTCATTGAAAAACAAGAAATCTGGATGGTAGGAAAAAAACTGAGGTCGGATACAGATTCAGCACAAAAAAAGCACAAGAATTCTCTTAATGTTAAAAACGTTTTTAAAAGGTGATTTTTTGTTTGCAGTTTCGTGCACACTTTTGGCAAACGTTCATGATTTTCACCGAAAGTCACCCAAATGGGTGGATTTAAAGTTTCGTTCAGTTTTTGCCAAACTTTCATGAGTTTCACCGAAAGTCATCCAAATGGATGGATTTACAGTTTCGTGCACACTTTTGGCAAACGTTCATGATTTTCACTGTAATTCAAGGATATTTTTTTAATTAGAAAATTATTTACTTTTTCTGAGAAGCTAATTCTATGCATTGTGTGTGGATTAATATTTCCTTTATGAATTTTCACTGTTATGATAGGAAGGAATTAATTCATAAATGCAAAGATTGCCTGTTTAATTATAAATGTCTCTCTGTGTTTAAAAAAACTGGATAGTTCATTCAACTCTGTATTCACTAGATTTATCTGTAAAAAAAATATCAGGGTCTAGAAATTTATTAACAGTTGATAATAAATTCATTATCCATCTTTGAAGAGCATTTTGAAAGAACACCATCATTGCTGTATAAAACCAATAAGACTGTATTCTGTAGAAAAAGAGCCATGTCCCTTACAAAGTTGTGTTTATAAGTGTGACACCAATGCTGCTGATTGGGCTGTTTATAATATCTTGGAAGATCTGTTAATGGATTATTTTCAAACATAGTCCATTGTTAAGTCTTTTCTTGTCAGGATCGTTTTTGAATTGCTTCTGTGTTTCTGGAGATTAATAAATTAAAATTATCTTTGGATCCTACCTGTTTTACAAGGTTTGTATAAAAATTATCGGGAACAATTTTTTACTGACATGACTGTAGTTTGCAACGCGCTCGCACTGAGCTTGCTTGTTTGGTGTGGGATCTGACTTTCAAAACGCGCCAAGCGTCAATCGCCTGCGAGCATTTGTTGAGGCTAGATCGAAGTTCTAATGGACCCCTGTCGAGTGACTCTTTGCAAGCTCAAAATGCAGCGAACGATTGAATAGCAGTACGCCATGAAATTTTTTGTTGGAGGGAAAATCTGATACGGAGATGTTTGGCATGATTCAAGTGTTCAAGGATGAAGGCATGTTGCAAACTGCAGTTTTTAAGTGGCACAAGCTCTTCAAAGATAGCAGAGAGAGTGTGGAGGATGAGCCCCGCGCTGAACAGCTGTCGACGTCAAGAACCGACAACATCATGCTACGTGTGCGTGAAATGCTGAATTCAGACCGTCTGTTAACCGGGTGAGGCCAGAAATTGGAAATTGCATCACGACAATGCACCCAGCCACACCTGCTTCAAGGTGACCGACTACCTGACATAAAACTGCGTCGTGATCATTCCCCAACCCCTTTACAGTCCCGACTTGGCCCCAGCAAACTTTTTTCCTATTCCCAAAAGTGAAATCCTCCCTTGGAGCAGTGGTTAGTAGTAGTGTTCGTGTGTGCATGCACTTGTGAAGCATGTGTCGGTATCATTCTGACATAATGGCTCATGTGCCAGAGATTGCATGCTAGCATCAGAACATAAGTGCAATCTGAGATATAGTTTCTGTGTAATACTGACTGGTGTATTAACGATAACGTGCAATCTAGATTAATGACATTGTATTGTTGATATTGCTATTATTTTTGGGGCCAGAGTTTTGTTATTTGATAAATACTGTACATTTTGAGAATAGACATTAAATGTTTATTTGCACAACACATCTGTTCCTTGACCAAGCGATACCTCCCTTAGCGAGTCTGAAACAACCCGTCCCTACCACGTGTGGGTGTTCTATGTTGTTGGGTCCCTCTCTGGCACCCACACCTAGGCGCCACAGGGCACATCATCATCATAACTTTCAAATCTCTATAAATTGTAAATAACTAAAAATTATTTCTAACAAGGAAATAATTTTAACATCTGTGTTCTGCAAAAGATCCATTAATTGATGTTATCAACATTATAAATCATACAATCAATTGGCCCAGTTCGAAATCTGTCACGTTTTTGTATATCCTTTAGATGATGTCCGATTGGTAGAGACCGCCCTTTCATCGGCTACATATTCTGTATTCTTATTGGTTTTCTCTATTAGTTAAGCTTGTGATAAGTGTGTGCTATCGAAATGTGTTGGCTATTATGAGGTACAGTCAGTAAATAACTAGAGAAAGGATATTTCAAAGTAATTATTTAACGAAACTCAGAAGTATTGTCTGCAATTGTTTAGGCATTTATCCCAATGTGAACGTAGTTGGAGAATTCCATGCTCGTAAAAATCCTTTTGGCTGCTGTTTGAACCAATTGTGCATGCACTCTATGACTTCATCATTTCAACTATAATCACTAGTGTCCCTGCAGTGCTCTTTTGAGCTCATTGATGTGCTTTCAAGACTGATGTGGAAGTCACATATGAGCTATAGTCATTGCTCAGTGGTATTGTGAAATGTTAACAAAACTCAGGAAGCCAATCAAATCGAAACACCCAAGTAAACTTCCTCTTTATGTCATCCTGTTGCACAACAACACTAGATTGCACACAGCCAACACAAAAAGGAAGGTCTGTAGAAGTTTAAGTGGAAAGTCCTGAGCCAACCCCTTTATAGTCGGAGCTGGCCTCATGCGACTTCCACACCTTAGATGAGCTCAAAAAAAGCACTGCGGGGACAATGGTTTTAAACGGGCAATGAATTCCAGGAGTGTGTGTGCAATTGGTTCAAACAACAGCCAAAAGATTTCACAATGCCATGCCCTAAACAATTGCGGACAATACCTTAGATTTTCGTTAAATAATTACTGTGAAATATCCTTTGGCTCGTTATTTCTGGATTATACCTAATAATAAATTTCTGTTATTGCAATATCAACCATCATGCAGTTACTCGATTTATTTATTTTTGTTTCTTATTTTTGTTTAAAAATAAAGATTTGTTACGTTTTTTTATTGTTGATGATGCATTCTGTTAACATCACGATCTTAATCCTCATTATGCATGAAGTTAACACTGTTGAAGATTAAAGTTTGCAATTCATTAAAAATAAGAGATGGTAGAAAAATAATCAATTTATGAAGAATGTTAATGGGCCAAATTGATACCATTTGTCCCACAAAAGACTCCCTGATTTTAAGAATAAATATCTTGGAAATGAAACTAGTGGTATGTTTATTTATAAAGCAGTAAAAATGTGATGCAAAAGTATCAAAATTGGTTATAAATGTTTCCAACTGGTGGCACTGCATGCTGTAGTTGCCTTATGGAGTCCAAAAAATCACCTATAAACTGTCCTATGCAAGCAGTCCTTGCAATGACATCACAATCGATTCAAAATGTGCACCTTTTGCAGCACAGATGACTCAAACAAAAAATGAAATTTTCAGTCACGCTATTTATAGTATATACAGCGACGCCTGTCAGCAATTTTTGAAAATATTGATGAATTTAGGAAAGAAAATTTACAGCCTGGATTCGAACCAGGAACTTCAGCTAACCATGCTAACGCGCCAAACAATTGTCAGCATGGTGAGCTGAAGGTTCCCAATTCGAACCCAGACTTGGGGGGGGGGGGTTCTAGAAATTTGGCGTCGACTACTATGGTCATTTTGCACCTTTTACACAAGTTTTATCTGTAAGCAGCCCGGGACAAACACAAACATCCATGCCCACGGCGGGATTCGAACCCACGGCCAGGCGGACTCCCAGACTGTAGAGTTTTCTTTCGTATTTTCATAAATTTAAACATCTAAGGTTTGGTGTGTAAAGATCCTCACAGACCATTCTTTATTTACGATTTGTAATTAATTTTGAAGCTTCTGTAACAGATTTTTACAATTTCTGAAATAAACATACCACTTGTTTCATTCTTCTATTGATCTCTGGTTCCAAAATATTTACTCTTAAAATCAGGGAGTCCTTTATAAGATACCCTGTTTGAATAAATGATTTACTCTGAAGGAGGGGGTGAAACTTGTTCATAATAAGCAAATTAAAATTTTTCTAACACTGAATTTAAAGAGCTGCATTGTGAACTGTTAAATATTTATTTCAAGTACTTTTTTGTATATAACAATGGCAAGAGCATCCATTGTTTAAAAGTTTTGTGAAATTTTGGTTACAATTTTATGTTATAATGATTAATCCTCATTGAAATGGCTTGTGACTATTTTCACATTTTTATGAAAGAACGAAGGGATTTGGAGCTTTTTCTATTTATCTCACTCCCAAATTCTAAATATTAAATTTGTCATTGTTACTTGTTGTATTGTATTTTGTTATAACAAGCTTGAATGCATAAATAACACAACGTTCGTTTACTCATAATAAAATGCAATAATTAACCTACCTTATTTTATTGCCATTAATCAAAATTATTAATTTTAATATAGTTCTTTTATTAAACAAACCCTCTTTAGCATGGAATGGGCATGCCATCTCTTTCCATTCTTTTGCATGAGTTAATTAAACTGATGTATCATGCCAAAGCGAAGGATCCTATATTTTTTCGTCTTGGAACTTGTGGAGGAATAGGTATCATACTTTCCCTTACTAAAGCTTTTATTAACATATTGAACATTGCATTCCCAGTCTGTCCTTCTAAAGGAAATTAATTTAAAAACCTGTTACATTTGAAGAATGTTTTAATGTAACAGAAAATTCTCTATATACTGGTATATTGATTTTTAAAATTATTCTTTCCAATTATAATTGCCTTTATATAAATTAATGCACCAATAAATATTAAACATTTTTCTATTGTGCCTTTTTTGATGGTAACAATGGATTTAAAATTGTTGCATTTAATCCTATTTCAGATTATTAGATATTCTTTTTATATTTCTTAAATAATACTGTTAATTACAAGGGGCAGTCAAAAAGTTCCCGGGAATTCCTCAACAGACTGCGAATGAACAGCATCTCTCCTTGCAGGCACAGTAAGGCTTGACAGGTTTCGGTGTGCCATTTCGTTATTGTTCCATTTGAAGTAGACGTGAGTGTTGGTCGTTCATGGCATTCTTTGACATCGTTTGTTTGTGCACCATAAGTTTGTATTGCCCACACAGACTATTAGTGACTGGTGTGATGCAGTTCAGAGGAAGTGGCGTGACAAGTAGCAAGGATAGTGGTTTTTGCACACGATAATGCATCAAGCCACACATCTCTTGTTGTGCAGCAATTCTTCACTAACTAAAACATTCCCTCATCCGTCAGCCACAATACTCTCCAGATCTTTCTCCTAGGGACTTTGGCTGTTCCCGACTGAAAATGGGCCTCAAAGGATATGCTTTGCAACCATGGAGTAAAACCAACAGAAGGTAAGTCGATTGCGACGGTCGAGCTCCAGAAGATTCCACAAGAAGCATTCCACCGATGCTTCCGAGAATGGGAGATTTGATGGAGCAAATGTATGTGCTTGTAAGGGTGCTACTTTGAAAAATTGCCATATATCTTACCATTAGAGTGCTGTACCTTCATTTGGGAACTTTTGACTGCCCCTTGTATAACAACAACCATAAAGATAATAAAAGGCAATTCAAAATAAATAATACAAAACGAAACCATACCTGTGACAGCTATAATGAATTTATTTCACAAAAGCCAAAATAACATGAAAGGTTTCCACAAGAAGCCTTTGCAGACTTTTGTATGTTTAACTCTAGTTTCTACGGAAATTCGCAGATTTTTGATGTGGGAGCTTTTTATTGATATGGTGTAACCTTTGCCCACTACTGTCGTCTATTTGATTGCACCTCCCCTCTTCTTATTCTACACAGTTTACTTTATTTCAATTTAAAGAATCAATGTTAAAGAATTGACCAAAAGCTAGCTCAAAATTTATACTCATTTAAACAATCAAAGACAAAGGTTGGGTTCTTGAAAAGGTGGCAGGATGTGTCTTATATATTCCATAAGTCAGGCAAAGTTGAGAGTCAAAGAAATATAGTTTTATTCAAAGTTAAATTAAACCAATGAGATACAAAAAGAATTTTAATACTTAGCCTAAGAAAAGAAAGGACAGTTCTTAATGCACAAGAAGGAAATTAATTCTATAAATCCCCAGTTACCTAAATCTACTGTAATGATGAATGAATTCAATAAATGAGAAAATGCATATATATATCAACGATAGTTCTAGCTCTTTCTATCACACTGAGAATAAATTAGTCTATCAAGGCTCTTTAAGATAGTTCACTCAAATTTCTTATTATTCAACGCACGGGCTATAACCATTCATGAATATCATTAATCTTAAATTCTGCTTTACTTACAGTTTACGTTATATCAGAGTATCCACAAATTATATTTCCTGTATTGATACCAACTATATTCCACTTTAGGCACTTAATACACTTAATACCAACAGGCCATTAAGTTTCAGTGATCACTTATCACTTCATAATCACCATATCCTTGGAGCACAAAAACACACATTAGAAGGAACTGGATCAATCGATGAGTGAGTCCACTGGTTGGCTCAAACTGTCCTCACCAAGCTCAACAGAAGATTCAGAGCATGAAGTTGTCTCCGTTGTCTTCTTATCGTGATAATATGCATCGAACCACGTTGATCGCTTTCAATCGCTGTCTCTTAGAATTCGTCACTCTCTGATGAGTATCGATGTCGTACCGCTAATAACATGCTAATCACTTCAAACGTTGTTCCTTCTTACTCTCATGGGAACCTCAAAAGATAAACTATTATTTATAGTTCCGTTGGGTAGTGGTTGAGTGGGATGCTCAGAGTGCTGTGCTCTACAGAGATACCTGACATCCCCCCCCCCCCCCCCCTCAATAATCCATCTACTCTCAAACAAACTGCATAATTGTCTCCTTATTTACATTTCCATGATGAGCCTGCATAATCCATGCTTTGGAAGGAGAAGCTACCTGACAGGTCTGGCATATTACGGAGCCCCCCCCTCCCATCCAAAGTTCCAAGAGCGGAGTGTGCTCAGCCTCCCTCTGACTATCTCCTTGGCAGACTCGTAAACCTCCCCTCTCATCTCTTGTTTATACAGGGTGTAAATGGACGATGTTTCACAAATTTAAGGATATGTAGAGGATGATGTGGTGAACATTTTTTATTAATAAACCCATAGTCCCAAACGAAAAGCGACGGAGCCACAGCATGTTTGATGCTCTGTTTTTGCGTCAAGCTGTGGAATGGCTGTCTGAATTACTGTGTTGTCACTGCATTGGAATTTCGAGCGTGAAACCTAACGCGCGAACGTATTTCCAATGGAACCGTCCAGTGACTGTTGTATGATTGGTCAGGTGCAGCACCTTTGCTGAAAGATAGGGTAAGTTTGCCAGTCATGTAAATTGGGTACAAAAGTTCTCGCTGTTTCCTGCCTCACAGTAAAGTCCATTCCTGAACTCATACAGCACAAAACGTAGAGCGCAAAAAAACCTTCACCCTTACAAAATGTTAAAAACTAACAACGGGAATTTCGTACCAACCTGATATGCAAGATTATGTGATTGGATAATGTGCTGTGCATCCGGATGGTACCATTTGAAAATAGCCTGCGAGCTGACAGTCTGCATAAGGTCTACAAGATGCAATGACAGGGGACATCGTAGTAAACGTGCCTAGTTCAATGCTTGACAAACCAGGACATCAAACAAGCTGTAGCTCCGTCGCTTTTCGTTTGGGACTATGGGTTAACTAATAAAAAATGTTCTCATTTTCTCATTTTCTCCACTTTCTCATTTTACTACAATTCAACATGTATTAACTATAATATTGCTGCCAGTTTAATCCACAATCTAAACTTATCTTAGAAACAATCCTCCTATTAACTTAATGCTGCCATATATCAATAAATTTAAAAGCTAAAGTTTAGCATGTCACAATACAATACAAAAGGAGGTTCTCAGCACCGCCCCTCCTCTTCACTCACTACTGTTTATTCGTGACTTTTATCCATTTTTAGAAACCATAACTCAGTCACTACTACTAACTCGTATCACAAAATTTCCTACAAATTTGTATTCCCCATGTTAAATCATATCCAACCTCTGACAATTAAGTTCGGTGAATGAGTTCACATAAACAAAATGCAAAACAGATTGAGCCACATTTACTTTATTGTCCTTCGAAATAATCACCTTGGAAGGCAATACACTTTTGGGATCGGGTGTATAAGTCCTGGAAGCTCCTTAGGGATGGCTTTAAGTTCACGTGTCACATTTGCTTGAATGTCTGGAATGTCCGCAAGTCTGTGTCCCTTTAAGGCCCGTTTCAGGCGTGGGAACAAGAAAAAGTCTGCCGGTGCCAAGTCTGGTGAATAAGGTGGATGAGCTATGGATACGGCCCCTTTGTTGGCCAGAAACTGTTGCACGATTACAGCAGTGTTCCTCTTTGCGCACGCTACACCTTCAACTGAAGAAACGAACATCTGCTAAACCATTGCATGCACAAACGTGACCTGTTTGAACTTGCTTAAACAATGACTGGGCTTGTATTCACATGCATTGTTACTCGCGTAAAGCTCGCACAGATTAGGGTGTGACGTCATTCACCGAACTTAATTGTCAGAGGTTGTATATTCATTATCATGTCAAAGACCGAGTCTCTCCCAAAGTAATCTTAACTATAAAACACGTGAAAACGTCACAATGGTATGTATTCAGATGATAGTCCAGTACTTGCTATAGCCATGATAGCATAGCCTGATCATTTGAACTAACCATGTCGTTTATCCACTGCTGTAAATACTGTTGAAGTGGGTGTACAAACAATATACCACCAAATGAAAAAATTGTAAGGATTTAGGTGACATGGGCAGCTGCAACATCAAGGACATATAGTTGGACCCACACGTCCAATCCACCCAATCTACTGATCTGAAAGTTGCTGGTTGAGATTGTGACGGGGCATGTGGCCTATACAGTTGATATTCCATATGCCTGCCACAACAGACATGACTCGAGGTTTAAGAGCATGTCTGTGTGAGTTAGTTTATTTTTCCACAATGGACTTGGCAAAAGAAAAATAAGGAGGATAGTGATCGCTCATATCTATAATCAAAATTTTACATCTAAGATGGAATGCAAAAAATCGTCCTAATAATGACTGAGATATTTAAATTTTTTATTATTTCATTATACAACTTTAATTTAGTACTATTCTTTTAGCCTGACAGCTATTGCAATAGCCTTGGTATCAAGAGAGCACAAAGAACTGAATCGTAGATCTAGAATTGAAGAAGAAAAAATTATTTGTAGTAATTTATTGGAAACAATTGTTTTTTTTTTACATCAATGGCGATGTGGGAGAAATTAAAAAGGCACTATGTCTTTGTTTGAAAATATTTGGCGGGAAAAAGAGCACGAACAATAAACAAGGAAGTAGGAGCAGCGTTGCCATGGCAACGACCTCCGAGAAAAGATTCTTCTTAGAAATCGAGCAGCGAACCAATTGGGAAGTAGGTCAAAGTAAGAAAGGAACAATGGAGAACACAAAAACGAAAGAAAAAGTGAAATTATTATTTCCACCTCAAGACACTGAGTAGTAAGGACAAGAGGAAAGAAGTAAAGGAGACGACTCCAAAAAAGGGCGAAGAGAATCGTATGGGAGAGACGAACTTCGCATGACCGAAGTGGCCAACGGATGTGGAGCAAAGGGGAACGAGAAGCTTAGCAGCAGGAGCGTAAGAGCATGCAGCTTACCGGACCAAGTAGCGAGCGACAGCGGGCAACAGGTAAGATGACTCGAGCGACAGGTGTGCTATTCGGAGCATGGTGCGGAGCATGGTGTGCCCTGGTGCGGAGCATGGTGCAAGGGCAGAGAGTGAGCTGTCTGAGGGGTTGTGAGCTGGGAAGAGCGGCGGTTAGATCTTCAATCGCTGGCCACTTCTTACTGCAGCTTGCTAGACCAAGATCTGTTGGCACCGGGACTCCAGGTGGCATGGGAAGGCACCTGTGTTATGCTCCGCAACGGGGACCCACAGTCGGGCTGTGGCGAGAGGGCGTATGGAGATAACGTGCGAGAATCGTTCTTAGCTATTGACGCGCATCGCGAGTGATGGACAGAGCGGCGGCATCAACAAGGACGACGTAGTGACGAAAAAAGAAGCACCCGTCAGCAGTCCGAGGGAGTAAGTCCCAACAAGTCACGACCGAGCGAGAGGCCAGCATCGAGCAGACCCCACGTAGAATCAATGAATACTTGTGTGTGTGTGTGTGTGTGTGTGTGTGTGTGTGTGTGTGTGTGTGTGTGTGTGTGTGTGTG
>JAHWFO010043354.1:2381798-2396788 GCA_023313115.1 Rhysida immarginata
ATAAAATATTATGCAATATTGTGCAGTTTATCTTGTATTCAGTCAGGTGATTACCAAAATCAGCTGAGCAGCATGGTGCCCGTTCAAATGGGCCTGGGGAGAACCCTTATGTCCTTAGAACTAAAATGTGGTGGGGGGGCTAATCAGGTGATTTGGCTAATGTTATTAGTTATTTCGAATAACCACCTCCCCTCTCCAGGGAATTGATGTTCTGGAGTATTACCTATACTAAGGTTTGTAAATGTAAATTTGTAAAAATATTGTAGTATTAAAAATCTTTACAATTTATCTAATTGGTGTATGTTTAGGACCAATGGGGGAGGGGGGGGGGGACTATAACACCAGTTACCCCCTTCCCCCCATAACTCTGCCACTGTCCTTGATTTTTAGAAATCCATGGGACCAACCAACCAATGTCCCCACTTTCTATGAATATTCGTATGCGATTGGATGTAGATCTACAGGGTATTTCATAATTGGTGTCCCGTTCTTAGGTCCAAATAACGACTCAAGGGGAACAGATTGGGGGAAAATGAATATTGATTATTTGGTTTTAATTTCCCCTAATTTAATAAAAACATTTCGCGTCCCTGGGGGTGAAGGGGTAAATTTTGAAAATTTTAATTTTGTAGGGGTAGGGGTTAGACCCCATGTGTTATTTAGAAAGTTGTAGAGCATCATGTAAAATGTGGGTTTAGCAAAAAACCCGGTGAAAAAATCTCATGCCCTGCCCCCTTTATTGAGTGGGTAAAGTGAAAGGTATGGCTAGCTGCTGTGGACAAAAACCATACTTATTAGAAAACAGTAGGGCCTACATTTGGAAAATTAATGACAATGAATGAGTCTTTACCCTGAAAAGCTAATAAACTCGACACGGGCTTTTCCCCCCAGGAAAAACATTATGAAATTTGAAAACTGTACATGGGAAATGGGAAATGAGTTTTTTTGTTTTTGTCTACATTAGCTAGCCATACCTTTCACTTTACCCACTCGATAAAGGGCAGGGGATGAGATTTTTTACTCGTGATCAACCTCGTTTTACTATAAATAAGACGATGTAATTCACGGATCTACTTTCTGATCAATTTCTTTTGTATATGCTGAAGAAGGCAGTGTGGCTGCCGAAATGCTCATACATCTTAATAAACATTTTATGTGGATTAGTGGTTTCCTGTCTTTCCTGTTCAAAGTTCATGTTTTTTTTAATTCAATTTTGGGGTGAAAACAGGAAATTAGTCTCCTTCTGCTTAAGATATTCCCCACATACAGTAATACCTTGACTTAAGAGTTTAATTTGTCCTGTGGCCAAGCTCGTAACTCTGTTTGCTAATATTGTGACAAGGGTGGTGTGTTATGACCCTATGTTTATTAAAAGTTAGAAGATCATTGCGGACGCCAGTGCTTAACGCACGATTCAGAAGCCTCTCTCGCAGTCAAGAGAGATCTGAGGATAGAAATGAATTACTTCACTTCTGATGATGAATTGGACTAAAGTCAAATTCCATTTTATAAGTTTGAATTCTACTACAGTCTGTAACATAGCTATGGAATCGATGCATAATTTTCGATTACGTTGTATATTTATTACATATTATAACCATTACCTGTGTACAGCACTCTTAGCCTATTAACATTTTAGAAAAAGTATTAAAAATTCATTTTCATCAATTTCAAAAACAATACACAAAGTCAGTTTTTTAATGTAACAATTCTATGGAATCAGAAGTGAAAACCTTTAAAATATTGTATCAACCTTCTGAAAATGGAACTGAACCATATGCAAATTACCTTTTATTGCTTGCAAAAGTTATTTATGTTAGTAGAAAGTAGATGTTTTCTTTCACCACAATGCCAGGCGGTTCAGTGTTGACAGAGTTTGAAATCAGAAAGATCACCAAGTTTCATGCTCAAGGATTAAGTCAAAGAGCAATTGCTAATAAGATAGGAAGATCTCAGAAAGCAGTTTATAATTTTTTGTCAAAGGGTGACAATTATGGTACTTCCAAAAGAAGATCTAAGGCTAAAAAGCTCAACACTAGAGATCACAGAAGAATATTTTGTATGGCAACAAAAGAACAATTATCAGTACGACAGATTGCAGCTGCTCTGCCTGTAGAAGTGTCCCACCAGACTGTCTGGAGAAGTCTTCACGACAACACCAACGTCAAGTATTCCAAATGTCTTAGAAAACCACGACTAACAGAAGCTCACCGACATGCACGACTTGAATGGGCTAAAGATAAGATGTCCTGGGTGGAACAATGGAGCAACATCGTTTTCTCTGACGAAAAGAAGTTTAACTTAGACGGACCAGACGGAAATGCATGTTACTGGCATGATCTGAGGACGACTCCCAACATTCAGTTCAGCAGGAACTTTGGAGGGGGATCTGTCATGGTGTGGGCAGCATTTGGCTACAACGAAAAATCAGAGCTTGTGTTTGTGGAAGGAAGATTGGACTCCAAAAAGTATCAGACATTGCTTTATGATCATTTAATACCGTTTGGCCCTTTGATTGGTGGCCCAACGTGGAAATTTCAACAAGACAACGCAAGCTGCCATGTTTCAAAAGCAATGAAAACATGGTTCGTTGATGAAAAAATTGAAGTAATTAATTGGCCATCATTAAGCCCGGACATGAACCCCCATAGAAAATTTATGGGGTATCATGGTATCGAAAATTTATGCTAAAAAGAAATAGTTTGATCATGTTAACGAGCTGAAACTCGCTATTTTAGAGGCATGGGACAACATAATACTTCCAGTTCTCCAAAAGCTAGTTGAATCAATGCCTAACAGAGTGTTTCAATTAATTTCAGCAAAAGGTGGTTCAACTAAATATTGAATTGTAATTTTCTTTAAACTTTTATTTGTGATTCCATAGAACTGTTACAGTTAATTAATGGATTTTTTTTGTTTATTGATCAAACAATGTTTTTGTTTTTTTGTTTGTTTGTTTCATTAAACATCTTTATGGTTTACAAACATATGTAACGTTCAGCATTTTGATATATGGATAATTTGAAAAGTTACTTTGAAATATGCCTTGATTCCATAGCAATGTTACAGACTGTATTAGCAACAAACTATTCACCTGGTTGACCTACCCCAAAGAAAACAAAAACTTCAGCTTACATTTAATCTACTCAAGAGCTATGATAAAATAAAAGTGTTAATTACTATCTATTTCATTTATTATAAGGTCTGCCCCCTTTTTAAAACAAAATTTTATGAAAGAAAACTTGTAAGACAAAATTGAAGTAAATTTAAATTTTCTTTATTAAGCAAATTCCTGTGAATAAAAATGATTTAAAGATATTGAAATTACGATATTAAAATTTTGTTTGAATGAAGCAGCAACTCTCGATAAGGCTTACATGAGAAAATTGAAAGTTCGTTTATTCAGAAATGAAAATGTTCTTAGAATTAACACAAGCGATGGGCCCAATTAATTAAACACACTTATCTTTCTTGTAGTAAAATTCAGTTCTGTAGATCGTGTCGAATTCAGCTCTGTCACTCACTTAAGTCTCACGATGATCAACAGTACGCTCCTTCTCTTGCTGTGGCATATGATTCTGTGGATGGGGCGCAATAGGCTCCAGGCCGCCCGTCTGTCTCACTTGGCTCCTGTGAATACAGACTTGCCTGTAATTCCACCTATTGCATATCGCTCCCGCCAATGTGTTCGAGAAAGCGTCACCGTCGCTTCTTGCTTGTCCGTCGGTCATATTTTGTTGTCACCGATCGCCGTGGCATCAATTCACTTGAGTTACGGTTTGGGTCATTCGTGATTAGTTTTTCATGGTTTTCCTCCAAAGATCACTCTCCGATTAATTTCTCCTTCTTTGATTCATTTGTTGCGAATGAATCTCGGAGAGAGAGAGAGAGAGAGAGAATGAATGTGTCTAAGGGAGTCCAGCCTGTTGGCTCACGATGTCAATCTCAAAGTGATTCTTTTTGTGATCAGATTAGAGAGAGATGTCTGATAGTCTCATAAGATCTGATAAGAAGTGATTTTCAAAATTTACAGCTCAATTTATACCTCTATTTAGTGTTAAGTGTTCCCTCCTGTTTGTTTGAAACGGCCAACAATCATTGGGGTTAATTGAAACCACAGAGAACATAAGCTCCCTCACACGTTTAAATTCGGAACAATAGTAGCGTCTATGGCTATTGCAAGTTGCACACAGCCTCCCTCCTTTTTTAACTGACGAAGCAAACAAGAAAATCATGGAGAGCCACTGCTTCAATAACGAAACAACAAAGAATAAAGTTTAAAATTCTATCAAACCTTAGCATATTTGTGAATGACATATTTTGTTTATTGAACAAGAAAGCATCAATTACCGTAATTTTCGGGAGTAACGCCGCGGCAGATGATACGCCGCACACGCCAAAATTTAACAAAAATGTTAAATCTCCGGGAGTAGCGCCGCGGCGGCCGATACGCCGCACCCCCCCCCCCCTCCCATCACACAAGGTCCGTTTTGTATATTCGCGTTTTATAAGAGATTCAATAAAGAAACCAAAATTCAATATTTATAAGATATATTTTATTAGTCGAATCCTTCAAAATCCGAAGTTTCCGAATCGGAATGAAATAAAGATAAACAGTCGAAAGTCAAAAGTCGTTGGAGAGAGAAATACTGGGAGATTATGCTCGTCGGAATTGAAACCAAATACTGATTGCCATGAAACCAAAAGCGACCCCTTATATATCGCAACAGGTGTCATACTAGTGGGCGTCGATTATTCTGATTGGTTGACCTCTAGCAGGCGTCCATTATTCTGATTAGTTGACCTCTAGTGGGCGTCGATTATTCTGATTGGTTGCCCTCTATTGACGAACGCGAAAATTAGACCAGTTGATCATTAGCCAAGTGGCCTCTCTGGGCAAAAAGCCACACTAAAAGCGTGGATTATTTAAAATAATTTATTTCCTGTTGATGACTGATTACACTGCGCGATTTGCGGAAAACATCGATGTTCAAATACATCGATGTTTCTAGAACGATTCGATGAAATCGTCGATGGAAACCATCGATACTATAAATTCGTCGATAATAAGAGTGCTTTATTATCGAGTGAATCACCCGCTGTCGATGAACGATCACGCTCGATCGATATCGGAGTGAATTTTTAATCGTTGATCGTTTTTTTTGTAAAATCTCCGGCAGTAGGGCCGCGGTGGCTGATACGCCGCACACGCCGAATTTTTAACTTTTAATAACAGAAACGCCGCGGCGTTACTCCCGAAAATTACGGTAATAAGACTAACTGAACAAGTAATTGATATGAATAAAAAATAAAGTAAATTTTAAGTCAATTAGATACATCAATGTTAAAGTTTATTTAACATTCGTGTATAGGTTATATTTGATCCCCCCCCCCTACAGTAAGTGAATAACTAATTCAAATATGTTGAATAGATTTGAATTCGTGTGGCATATCATATATGCCACAGTATATCAAATCAATTTTCCCCATTGAAAGTAATTGAAATGTCATTAATCTGTTCCTTCCTCTCAAAAAAAATACCCCAATTTTTTGTTATGTGCTTTTAAATATCGTATAAAATACAATACACAGTATGTATAATAAAACATATAAACAGGTTTTATTAATTTAGTACAGTACTGTCCTTTGAACTCACTTTCTAAGGACCTATGGTTAGAAATGAATTTGGAAAAATAACTATACAGAAAGTACACAAAACCGCCTAAATGCTTTCACCACGAGATACACACGTGGTAGCATAAGATGGCAACGAATAGGATGTGGAATGCTTGCTGGATATTGTGGTGATCGCTACATTAGTATCTGAAGCTCGCTCGTAACTTGGATTTTTGCTCGCAAGTCAATGCAAAAACTCGACTGAGGGACTGCTCATAACTCGAAAAACTCGTACATCGATGCACTCATAAGTCGAGGTATTATGGTATTAATAATCTTACACACTCAAGTTATCATTCCAAGTCATCCATTTAAATTACATATCACAGGAGATCGTTAATCAGTAGAAAGTATTACACCGTAAATTATGAACTTTTGCTTCAAGTAATGGGAGTCTGACTAGAGAGTTAAATTACTTTCAAATTTTAGTGAATTTTATACTATTGTTCAAATATTTGTGTATAAAACCTTTTTGAAAAGAAATGAATATACTTTAATTTTATTCATAAATTCTTACAGGCAATACTGGGAAAAATTGTAAGCCGCCCATGTATATTTGATAAGAGACTTCTGAAACAGTTGATCCAGACAGCTGATGTAAATTCAGATGGCTATAATACAGTAACGGGTGCAACAATGTCAACAAATGATTTCTATGAAGGTAATCTGTGTATAAGGCAGTATATTTATTTTAGAATTTAGTTTGCAGCATTTAGTTTAACAAAATTTTAAGAAATGAAAGTGTAATTATATTTTAAACTGACCATTTTTTATCATCAGAAACTTTCTTATAATAGTGAATGGGGGACAGTTAAATTGAAATTATAAAGTTGTAACTGACACTGTTCTATTTTTATGCAGATGTTTAATGATATATGAAGAGCTTTTCAGAGCTTTTTTCGAAATATTTTTCATCAACCCATCAGTCTTTTAAATCTATTTGAAGCAATAATGTGACAATACAATTAAAATTCAATGAAATGAATTTGGTCAGAGATTGACGGAAACCAGTAGAAAAGAACACAACCTTGTACAGTGCAATTATAAATGAATGGAATTACTTTACATGCTCAGTACAAAGTAACTCGCAAAACTAATCTACATTACAATAAATCTCAAGCATTCAATATAGGAGCCGTATAATACAAATTTCCAGGTGGTTTTTAAGTATTAAATATTCATATGGCTGGTTTCAATAGCAAAAGCAATTCACTGTCATAAGTCTGGTTGGAATATGAACAGTGTTCTTCAAGTATGGTTACAGAAAAAAAAAATAGTAAGGTCAGATGGCCTTAGTAGTCATTGATAGTATTGTGGGCAATCCAGCAGTGAGCCAGACTACATTGTGATAATGGAGCAGTTTTGGAATAGACCCTCAAGTTTTCATGTAATTGTGGGATTAGAAAATACTTCAGCATGCCACAGTAGTTTACTGTATTTTCTGGCTATAAATCACACTTTTTTCTTAAAATTTTGGCTCCTGTAAACCCTGCAACTTATATATGAAATTTAAATGAAAATTCGAACATTTTTGTCTCCATTTTTAAAAAGATAAATTAGTGGCCAACATTGGTGGAAGTGCACAGTAGCATCCCTTAACTTCCTTGACTGATATCATTAGGACTAGTCGTGTTAATGTCCTGCATTTATTATTTGTCAGCTCTAGTTAATGAGTAAATAATTTGATTTACCTTTTAAACTTATTAATTACGGAATTCATGGAGAACGTGTCTCCAAACTATCGTACTGGCCAACATTGCAACTGGTTGGCCATTTTGAATTACTACTAAGAAAATCTGAAATATTGTACTTAAAAGATTGCAGAAAATTTATCATTCATCATTATTCATGTTTATTTAGGAAATTATAGGATTATTTCTGGTAAATAAATTGTAAAATGCTGGTTTTTATTTGTCGTTCCATATAATACGACTTGTATATTGTGGGGTTCTTTGTTTTTTTTGGTTTTTTTTTATGATTTTTCTTGAATCTTCGCTTGTGCGACTTACTTAAAGATGCATCTTATAGTCCAGAAAATATGGTATCTCATTTTGTACCGCTAACAATACCCCTCCAACATCATCTTTGATTGAGCAGCATACAGATATAAATATTTCTTTTTTACAGTAATACTTTCTACCTTTCGTGTAAGTACAGTCGAACCCACTTACAACGAATTTTTAAATGTCCACAATTTTGTTCGCTTGGGATGTATTGTCTCTGTTTCACCATGGTTGTTTGAAGTAAGAGGCATTCTTACATCAAACAACCATGACTTCACTGCACTCCAGATAGAGGCAATCATAACTCCATTGCCAGCCCTCTGTAAACGTTTTACCAGGAATAGATGAAAGGGGAATACATGTATAACTAGAATTTTATAGCTACAACCTTGCTTTGTAGTCAGTTTTTCTTTATAATTTGTTTTAAATAAAGTGTAACAGTGGGGAATATCTAGAGAAATACTACATCAGATCAAAAAACCAAAAAACATGTGTTTAATATTTTTCAAAAAGCTATCCAAGGGTGGGGGAGGGGTAACTATGAAACCTTAAATAAGAAGCTCTATTTATAATGGTATTTTCAGATTGTACACAACATTTGAGAAATGTTTTATTCTTGTTTTTCCAATTGATCCAATCGTTTAGGAGGAGATAGAGGCACTGAAATTGTGGAACTTGTAAAGTTTTGAACCCAGTTTTATCGATGAAGACAGGGTGGGTCTTAGAGATATTCCTATTCTACTTTTTGATGGTCTTTAAGAATTTAAAGTCAGAATTTCAAATATCTAAAATATTTTAATATGCATGCATAGATTCTGCTTATGTACTAAAAAATTTTGGATTTTTAGAAATTCTGACTTCAGATTCTTAAAGACCATCAAAAAGTAGAATAGGAATGCTTTAGGACCTACCATCTATCTTTGTTTTCATCGATAAAATTGGGTTCAAACCTTTAAAAGTTCCACACTTTCAGTTTCTCTGTCTCCTAAACGGTTGGATCAATTGAAAAAACACCAGGAATAAAAATTTCTCAAATGTTGTTTACAATCTGAAAATAACATTAAAAATTTAAGATTTAAAAGTTACCCTCTCCCCCACCCTCAAGCATTATGCATGATACTGCATGTATCTTTTATGCTGTTTCATATAAATGCTGAAATTTTTCTCTTTCAATTTCTGGTTCATATCTGGACTATTTCCAGGTCACTTTAGGACAGAAATTTGCTGTTCTTCCAGCTAATTCTTCATTGTGGAAGAAACGACCAGAAATTGTAGCTACAAATTCCTATTGAGTTACCTTCTCTCACTACACAATAATTCCTCTTGTTCTCTTCTCGTCTTGTCCTGGTTTTACACTACACAATTCTACAATATGAGGTGTGTCCTGAAAGTAAGTACCATTTTGGGGAAAAAAGTACATAAAAACTTTTTTTTTCAAAACAAAATTTATTTTTACATGAAAGAGCATTTTTTTAAACTTTTTTTCTACATAGTTGCCACCGTTATTCAGACGACATTTGTCATAGTGAGAAACTAATTTTTCTATGCTCTCTTCATAGAAAGATGCCGCCATTGAAGACAGCCACTGCTGAACAGTGTTTTACGTTGTCACCACTATCAAAGAGCCTTCCTCCAAAATCACATTTCAATTTCAAGAACAAGTGGTAGTCAGAAGGTGCGAAATCAGGGCTTGATCATTGTGTTGCTTCATGACAAAGCATATCCCTGTTCTGCTGGTGTCACTCAAAACCTTATTCAAGAATTTGGTTGGAAGCAGTTCAATCACCCACCATACAGCCCCATCTCAGACCTTCTAATTACCACTTGTTCTTTAAATTGAAGCATGATTTTGGAGGAAGGTGCTTAGACAGCGATGACGACGTGAAAATCTGTGTTCAGCAGTGGCTGTCTTCACTGGCAGCATCTTTCTATGAAGAGGGCATAGAAAAGTTGGTTTCCCACTATGACAAATGTCTGAACAACTGTGGCAACTACGTAGAAAAATAGTTTAAGAAATGCTCTTTCATGTAAAAATAAATGTTGTTTTGAAAAAAATGGTTTTTTTTCCAAAACTGTACTTACTTTCTGGACATGCCTATAGTGTACACTACACTATAGGCAAAGTTATGGTGATCTTAAGCAACCACTCAATTTTAAAACATATCATGTGCATAAGGTAAAACTTGTCAAAGCTGGAATTTCTAAAAGTATTTTGTCTAACTAACAAGGGAACCATCTGAACCTGCATCTCATAGCTTCACACCAAATAGAATATACATGTATACTGATTGCCCTTAGCAAATAAGAAATCTTGCCATTTTATTATTTTTAAATGTGCCACGAAATAAAACAGAACTTTTTGTTTGGTAACTTGCCTTCATTACAGTCAGAATGGAAGGGAAAAGGAAACGGGTATGGAGGGAAGAGAAATCGTTTACATCAGTCGCCGTGAACTGCAATTACAGCCATGATACGAGGGGAAGTTGGTAGGTAAGTTACAAATGGATATAGAAATGAAACAAATTAGAGTACTGGCTTGAAAACACTTTAATTTCTCTTCATAATCCCTCTGTATAATGAGGCACTTGTCCATCATTTCACAATCCCTCCAAAACCAGCAGCATAAAATTCTTCGGGCTGCTGTCTGAACCAATAAGTCACTTGGAGCAAGGTAACTGCTATATGGAGGATTCCCAAAAACTTCCCAATTGAACTTTCGCAGCATCTCAGTTGTCTTGATTGCAATATGATGACTCGCATTATCATGCAATAACAACTCTCCGTTGATAAGTTCTGGTCGCTTTCGTCGAATGACATTACGAGGTTTCATGAGGATGTTTCGATAAAGTCTGCATTTACAGTTTACTCTTGCTGCCGGAATGTGGTATGGAATATATCCTAGTGATCCCAGATCCCAAAAGTGAGCATCACTTTTCCGGCGATGAAGCTGTACAAAGGGTATTCACTGCCTGATTCAGACAGCAGCCCAAAGAATTTTATGCTACTGGTTTTGAGGTGCTTGTGAAATGAGACGAGTGCTTCATTGTACAGGGAGATTATGTGGAGAAATAAAAATAGTTTTCAAGTCAGTACTCTTTATTTGTTTCATCTCTATATCCATTTGTCAATTATTTACTGACTTCCCCTCCGTATTAAACACACAACTTTAATTTTGTACTATAATTATTCATTTCAAACTAATTTATAAGAGGTTAGCATCCATGAATATTTTTTTTATTCAAAATTATGAAGCACAACGATACATATGCCTTCATCTACGCATTATATTCATGTTTGTTCTCTGCTTCCTATACGTTCTTTTGTCTCTGTCCCTATTAGGTCGACAGTCCATCCTCTATACATTGTTTCACTCGCAAATACATAACTTCAGCCTCAGAAAATTTACGAAGATTACCGAAGCAAAATGTTACGGCGCTCCCTTGCAAAAGAGCTTTTAAAATTAATAAAATAATAAATCAAGGAAATCATTATTAATTGCTCTGCAGATTTTTTTTTTTTTTATATATATATATATATAACTAGATGACAATGACCTAATTTTAATAATCTATTTTAAAAGAAAATAAGAGTTTGTTTAGAAACTTCAAAATCCATTCATTTGTTGTCTGCTTCCATTCGTAGGAAGTATTCCATTGCTTTCATATGAAATGGATTTGTGTACATTGTTGAATGGTGGAGGACAGAGTTTCATCAAGCATCAACATGTGTATTAATGTGCATACTGCTTCACCTATGGGTTCTTTTTATGGCCATGTGCATGCAAACGAAGAAGTTCTTTTGTTTTTGCAGTTTGTTTTGAAAGAAACAAAGTAAGTGCGATTGCTTATTTTGAGAGCATCAGTGGTTTATTCAGGTGAATAAAATATTTCAATTTGATTTGAAACTGAGATACAGGTTTGGATGATTCCTTTGTAAGTAAATATTAAGAAAATGCTCAAATGTGCTTCATTAGAATTACAGAGATATTTTTATGAATGTATATATGTATATAAGCTTGTAGCTCTAGTTAACCAGAAAATATAATAGAAAATTAAAATGCTTTTTATTATTATAGGTCAAGGACGTTTAGATGGTGCATTTTGTGATTATACTGAAAAAGATAAGCTTCAGTTTCTGGAAAAATTGAAAGACCATGGTATTGTCAATATTGAAATGGAAGCTCTGGCATTTGGAGCTTTGTGCCACCATGCAGGCATTAAAGGTAAATGATAATTATAGAATTGTAAGAAAATTCTTTGGTTTTTTTTTATTTCCTTCGCTATAATAAATGGCTTTTGAGTCATTAAAATTGTGCATTACTTAAATAGAATATTACTTTTGTATTTAACGCACAACCAGAATATTACTTTTTCTTAAGAAGTAATGGAGCACTGAAAATAAATTTTGGATTCAGTGTAATGTGTAAGAATAAAAAGGTTGAGTAATTCAACCAGAATATTTAACTGTAATAACAGTTTCCTTTCATTATTTTGGATAAACAAATTGAATAAAATTACTTAGTTTAAAAAAAAATAAATAAAAAAAATAAAAAAATCAGGATGGAAATTCTTATTGTTGTTGAACATGTTGATCATCTGTGGGTGTTTTGTGCGTCAATCTGCAACAAGATTTTGAAATGGGGGGAAAAAATAAGAAGGAACTGTAGTGTGTCCAGTTGATGTTTGCGAGCACTTGGACAGCAGACCATTCCCTAATCATATGTAACTAACTGCAAATCTTTCCTAAATCAGATCAACATTGCCTGAATGTGAACATTTCAAAAGGTCCTGATAGGAACAGAAATATTCAACACAACTGGTTGGACTGTATGAGTAAGCTGGTGTAAATTTTCCTAACAAACTGGTTGCATGAAGCATTAAGAACTTCTATAGTTAAGAGAGTTAATTGTGATTAGAAATGTATGCCACTATTAAAGTACACCCATGGTTGATCAACATCATTTCGGTCATTATGTGGTTAGGTAGCAATTTCACTGCCTTGCTCCAGATGCAAATAGAAAGTATCCCAGGAAGAATGGTGAAGTACTTCTTTTTCTACTTGATTTTTTTTTTCTAACCCCCGCCCCCCCCCCCCTGGACCTCTTGGAGGATAGACAATTTTAATATACATGGTGTAAATTTTAAGTTGACAAAGCAGAATAACTCGAAAAATAAGCTTCACACGAAAAAATGCGTAGAATCCAAAGTTGATTATTTTCGAGGGGGCATCTGCTGGTGCTAAAATTAGCCCACCCCCCCCGGCCCCTGGGGGTGGGGCGGGGGGCAACTTTAAAATTTCAAATGGGAACCCCTATTTTTTATTGCAGATTCAGGTCCTACATAAAAAACTACGTACATTTTGTCTGAAACATTTTTTTTATTTTTGGTAGATGGCGCTGTAATTCAAGAAAATCCATTTTCTCATTTTTGCGTGGAAATAACTAATTTATTATTCATTTCGATTCCTACATTGTTTTAACTACAATGTAATTTGAAGACATTTCGTCAACAAACAAATAACGTAAACATTGGCATTTTTTTCAGAATGTTTACATTTTAAATTCTGATCTTTAGAAGAAAAGATTGTAATTTTTCAACTGTTTTTGTGAGTGTACAACGCCGTATTGCTTTTGAATTTACATTATGAATTATCTTTCTGTGGAAGAAAAAATTGAGATGGTGTACATTTATGGAGAAAGTGGGAGAAATTTTGATAATGCAGTCGCGCTTTATGCTCAGCGTTTTCCTGGCCAAACGCGATCACGGTCTTCTTTTGTTCGAGTTATTAAACAATTTACTGCGGAAGGTAGTGTGAACCAGAAAAAAAGAACCCGTGCAGCTACTGTTTGTGGAGAAAACAATCAAGTGTCAGTCCTAGCTGCTGTGGCTCATAATCCACATGCGAGCACAAGAGAAATATCAAGGCAATCAGGAATTTCACATATGAGTGTTTGGAAAATGCTGAAGCTCCACAAATTTCATCCATATCATGTATCTATGCATCAGGAACTACATGGCAATGACCACCAAAACCGTCTAACGTTTTGTCACTGGGCACTTCAGCAGATGCAAACAAACCAACATTTTTTTGCACGAGTTCTTTTCTCCGATGAGTCAACATTCACAAACCACGGGGAAGTTAATCGACATAACATGCATTACTGGAGTGAACAGAACCCACACTGGATTCGAGAAGTCAACCATCAGCGACCTTGGTCAATTAATGTTTGGTGTGGGATAATTGGCGATAAACTTATCGGTCCATATTTTATAGACGGTAATTTGAATGGCAACAAATATCGTAACCTACTTGAAAATGAACTACCAGATCTACTTGAAGACCTGAGTATTGAACTTCGACAACACATGTGGTTTCAACATGATGGTTGTCCAGCGCATTATTCATTAGTAGCGCGCGAAGTACTACATCGACTTTACCATGGTCGCTGGATCGGCAGGGAAGGTCCTGTGAATTGGCCAGCCAGATCGCCTGACCTTACATCGCCAGATTTTTTCTTATGGGGTTACCTCAAAGATATCGTTTATAAGGAAACGCCAACCACTCGCGAAAACATGATTCAAAGAATAAGAGATGCTTGCGCTGCAATTACACCAGACATGTTATCAAGATGTGTTCAGGAATTTACAAAACGAGTCAATAAATGCATCGAAGTTGGAGGTCATCAATTTGAACATTTAATTTCATAAAACGGCGAGATGCAAGGGATTTAAGGACAACAAGCAGGCCGAAAGTGAGAGGCGAGGGGACTCACTGGAAATACAAGCACCCCGAAATTCATTTACTTGCAAGTATTTGCAAATAAGAAAAAATAAAACGAAAACAATCGGTCCTTTTAAGGACCACCAAATCTTAAACGGGAATAACTTCATCTTTACACAGTCTTTTACTTTTTTACTCTGTTAGTTAATGAGTTCACTCGTTAGTACGTAGGATGTTCGGTTAGTTAGTTAGCTAATCAGTTGATTTGTTTGATAATTATAAAGTTGTGTGGCCTCATGACCACGAAACAAAACAAAATTATCCTAATCCGCGGCAAAAAATAATAAAATAATAACTTTGCGGCAAAATTTACGAAGTAAATAAGTATTTTTTATTTCTCCGTAACCATTTCCACGCAAAAATGAGAAAATGGATTTTCTTGAATTACAGCGCCATCTACCAAAAATAAAAAAAAATGTTTCAGACAAAATGTACGTAGTTTTTTATGTAGGACCTGAATCTGCAATAAAAAATAGGGGTTCCCATTTGAAATTTTAAAGTTGCCCCCCGCCCCACCCCCAGGGGCCGGGG